>CALYDE020000839.1:17180-70548 GCA_944472155.2 Trichobilharzia szidati
ACCCATCCAGGTATTCGAACTACTGTCAAACTCGTAACTAGTAGGTTTTGCTGGCCTGGTATTAACAAGGAAGTAAGGGAATGGGCACAGACGTGCTTAGCTTGCCAAAAGTGCAAGGT
This sequence comes from Trichobilharzia szidati, assembly GCA_944472155.2. Lineage (NCBI taxonomy): Eukaryota > Metazoa > Platyhelminthes > Trematoda > Strigeidida > Schistosomatidae > Trichobilharzia > Trichobilharzia szidati. Next base: position 17,300 of record CALYDE020000839.1, read on the forward strand.
AATACGACACACTAAAAGCCCCCTTGGCACTTTTCTTATCCCTGATGCCCGTTTCGAACACGTCCATATAGATTTAGTTGGCCCCCTTCCAGAATCTCATGGATACACCTATATGTTAACCTGCATCGATCGCTTCACACGATGGCCTGAAGCAGTACCCATCAAGGATATATCTGCTGAAACTGTCGCACGCGTCTTTGTAGAGAGATGGATCGCAAACTTTGGATGCCCATCTTCCATAACAACTGATCGTGGGCGGCAATTCGAAAGCGGTTTATTCTTCGCTTTGACTAAAATCCTCGGTTGCATGCGTTTTCGAACGACAGCCTACCATCCTCAAGCGAATGGTATGGTAGAACGTCTGCACAGACAGTTGAAAGCTGGTTTATCAGCTGCAAATAACACCCACTGGACTGAATCCCTTCCGTTAGTTCTCCTAGGGATACGAAACGCCTTAAAAACCGATGCTGGTTGTACTACCTCTGAGCTAGTATATGGCACAACACTACGACTGCCAGGTGAGTTTGTTTCTCCCTCGAGCTTCCCACCAGTGGTAGATCACTCCTCATACGTCAGCAGGCTTACAAACGCTATGCGTTCAGTTAAACCTGCTCCCCTCCGACCACAGTCCATTGATGTTTTTGTTCACCCTTGTTTAAAAACTTCTTCACACGTATTTGTTCGTCGCGACTCGGTACGTCGTCCTCTAGAACCCCCATATGACGGACCATATAAAGTGATTAAACGTACTGATAAATTCTTCGTTTTAGACAAAAAAGGCCGCGAAGACACCGTCAGTATCGACCGTCTGAAACCGGCTTACTTGGAAGGTAATCCTATTAGCCTGGAGCTTAACGTACCCGATAATTCACAAGTAATTGAATCTACTTCAGTCTTCGAAGAACTCCCTAGCACGGCGAAAGCCACTGAACCTTCGGTCGATCACTCTAAAAAAACGCGTTCTGGACGTCACGTTAGATTCCCAGAATACCTTCACACCTATCTCACATAACTGAGTGACACATCAATTTTTTTTTATGTTGCGTCATTTAACACAAGTAAATGATATTTTTCCTATAACCGTACATAAAATTATATAAGATGTATATTTTTTTTTCCCGATATTTTGAACTTTACATTATTTTACTGTATAGTAGATGCATGTCAATTTTTTTTTAAAAAAACGCTTATTTGGTACATTTTTCTCGACAAGGTTCTCAGCATTCTTGTTTTCTTTTCCAGGTGCAACGGGCACTGGACAGGAAACAAACGAAGCACGGGATCCAACGAACAACACTGAGGAAGCTATGTACAGACACCCTATTAGCATAGGCAGACAGACCAGCAGGCTCTCGATCAAGCCGCTCGGAAGATTTTTTTCACCCATCAGGGAACCATCGAGATATTTTTACTTCCGGCTGGTCATGTCTTAGGGTCCTCACAAACCCACTAGGGGGGGAGTGAGCTGTAGCGGCAAATAATTCCCCAAAATTATTAACCACAGCAATCATCACTCAACATTGGATGCTGACCATCACTGTTTAAGTCGACTTGTTTAGCTGAAGGCTTACGGTCAAGCATCCCCGCCATTTGGTGCTCCGTCGTGTCACGTGCGTGCACGATTACTAGCTAGCAAAGCATTCATTCCTACCCGCGATTTGGTCCCAAAATATATATCGTATTTGGACGACAAAATCTGGTCTTTTGCTTTACCATTTGGTACTCGAAGAACGAACACTATAGTGGTTGTTGGTATAAGATCTTGCGTTAGTATAATCCGTACAACTCGCGAACGTTCGATACCTTCAATCTCTAAACAATGTTCTGTCCCACAGAGTCGAAAAGCTGCATCATATGAATAAACTGATTTGTGCATTGCCCAGGCGTAGACATAAATGCTGGAACATGTTTGCCACGCTTCAGAATTATGAGGCCAGCAAGTTGCACTCCGCTACTAGAAATAAAAAATTGTAGGAATTCGTCAACCACGGATGAAGTTAGAAATGCACCTAGAGGAAATACCACTCTCATCAGTTTTGGTCAGTGTAGATCTAGATGTCCTGGTAGTCATGACCCAAAAACTACGTTGAAGTGCAGTACTGTGGCAGCTCGATGTCTCAGAACACTATGAGCAACACACAGAGCATTCACTAAAATTGCCGGTGATATGTTCGCTTCTTTATATACATTTGTGGGTGATTAAAACTGGAAACCTGCATCCACACAGCAACCCCGTATCTTAATGGGTACTCATACATTTTAGGAAGATTTCAAAGGAAAGCAACGCGTATGATTCGTGGTATAGCAAATTCTCAATACGAGGAGAGGCTTTCCAATTTGAATGTCTACTCTTTGTAATGGCGTAGTCGGAGAGATTTCATGTTTGAAAATCTAATAAATGACTATAGACCTGATTTATCTTCTGTTTTCCTTCCCAACAAGTGGAAGCATCACAAAGTACATAGTAGGAGAGTTCAGAAGTCAGGGAGGAACTATATTACCATGGAACACTTGTTCTACCACCAAGTCATAAAGTCTTGGAACCTACTCCCAGAAGAAGTGGAGTCAGTACCTACAAATGAACTATTCAGGAAGTTTTTAAACTAACACAGAAACCTATTACAAAAGGATGAATGTAGATTTTAAGCCCTTTATCCTCAGTCAATTAAATCTATTATATCTGAACCTCCCAATTGAAGGTCATGCATAAGCGGCTGCTTAAAAATGCGTCTTCGACTGAAATTTCTGAACAAATTTCATGTTTACGAGACAGCTGTAGCTGACCCAACAGTCATAGAGCTTTTGGAGTGCGCTTCCAAAATTTTTGGCTTGAGGAAGTAAGTTTAGATTATTCGTCATACAGCCTGGGGTTAAGATTATTTATTAACTCGTAGTTTTACTACCAACCATTCCCCTTTGTTTTACTTTTCTGACTACTCTATCTATTTATTCACTTATATCATTAATTTCAGATTTCACAATCTATCTGTTAACAGATAAGTATAAATTTGTACGTTTTCTTTTTTCTAAGTCCACATAATCTAAAGTAATAATATATAATACTGATAATAGATAATGATGGTAATTACTGTCTTGGGATAGTAATAATAAAAAAGAGATCTCTTTTCTACCACACCAGACGACTAATGAATTGAAGGATCAACTCCATTCTCAGTAAAGACATAGTTTTAACCTATCGCATATTACAATATACATAAAGCAATCCCAGCACCGCTTCTCTTAGAGTCGACCAAAGCGGTAACAGTCGAGTAGTGGGATGAACCACGCAGAAGTCTGCCGGAGAACAGGGGCCTTTACCTTTCAACAAAATAACGGGCCCAAAAAGATCAATTTGGTTTACACTACCTTGAGAAATGGTATTGGATATTTGAAAATACTTATGGATATAATTAATGCTTCGTCACTTTTTAAAAACCGTAGTATGCTTAACAGTTTGCCTACATCCGGCTATTGTTCACCCGAACGGAAGAGAAGTCGTGGCATCTATTGTATATCAGTGTGTGCAAATATCCAATTTTCCTTTATTCCTTTTCGTTACAAGCGGAACACAGAGTTTCAAGAGTGAGCTTTGAAGTCTCATTAGCAGTGAAGTTATTTTTGCTTGACGGAGTTGTTAGCCTGACGCCCGTAGCCATCTATTTATACGTCTTTATAAAGTCTCCTGTTGACCCACTGAGATTGTTCATGCACCGGGTGTCCGTCTTTCGAAGTTATGGATGACTATTCATGTGTGCAGGATTATGTCTGTCATTTTCAATAGTATGCTGTTAAAATTTTAAGTTATTTGGAAGGCGGAATATCAGGGGAAATGCTTATATATTGTTTTGAAAGCTTTCCATTTCCACTACATTAACCTGCCACAAAAAAAACCCCAGATTTTTTATTCGAGGAGGATTCCATGAAATATATTTCTATTTTGAGAGTATGAAGTTTTCTTTGATATCATTTCTTCTTCATGAAGTTTGTGATTCAGGTGTTATTTTCATGTCACTTATTTCTGCATCCCGTGTACATTCAAATCAATCCCCTCGGTAAAGTAATCAGTTATCTTTGGTAGTTTCCGGAGCATTTGTATTAAGACGCAAATATACCCAATTTTCTTCAAATTATCACTATTTTAATATATGTATAAAACTTGGGCACTGTGGTAGTAAGTAATTCCATATTAGTTTGTTTATTAGGTATATCACACAGTGAAACAGTATTATTTACTGGATACTGTTTCACTGTGTGATATACCTAATAAACAAACTAATATGGTATCACTATTTTATCTTGCAGAAACACAGCTTAAGAAAACTCCTACTCCGTATTTAAGTAAGATGCCGAAATTTCAAGGGATGTTACTTTTCAGTCAATCTATAGCATCTCCCTGTAAGATAATAATGGATATCCTAGCCAAAATAGATAAAATGTCTAAGCCAATAAAATAAGTACTATAACTAAATTTGGTAAATTATAAAAATATTGACAAGGCGCGTCAAAAGTCTCACTTGAGAAAGTCTATCCAACTCCTCAAAATATAAAGTGTAGAAGTTGTTAAGTATATTTGATATTCCTGTCCTAATGGAATTAGTTTTGCTTACACTCAGTCTCTCGTCGCTGGCTTCAAATAAATTTAAGATGGATTCGATGAAAAGTCTTGGATATAATTGAAAGACCGTTGTTCCTGTCGAGGTATATAAATGACGAATCATTCTCCTCACTAATGTGGGATGAGTGTATTTTTGCTATGTCAGCTAATGTCATACTAAGATTATAAGTTTCCAGACCGTAGATGCTACGAACTTCTTGGAATAATTTGAGCGCCGAGTCAGATTGATTCAATATAAATTATTTAAATTAATCCCAGCGTGTTTAAGAAAAAATCAAAACAAGTTCTGTTTTCTGAACGTTTCGCCATGTTAAGCCACAGCTTCTTCGGCAGAATTATTCGGATTTTATTAATCATCAAAACATATAGTCAAAATGTTTTACATAAATTGAAGTCAGTTTATTTGAAGGTCATTTGTCCATGGACATTTTTACCAATAGAAAACATGTAAGCAGTCATCATATATTTGTAATGACTAATGTCAAATTGTTATTGTGTATATTTTTTGTATGAGTGTGTGTAAGTGTATGTTATTTGTCATATGGAAAACACGTCAATTCACATGTGATAAACATGATAATACATTTTTTAAAGGTCATGGAGGTTCATAGAGGTTTTTGTTGTTTTTTCATCTGTCTTGCTTCATTAGTTTGCCATATAGGAGATAAGTCTATCCCTACTTTCCTATTTACTGCATTCGATGTGGCTAAAATGTGCAAGACTTCAGAGGGAATAAAATTCACATTTGAAGCCGAAAATGAGCAAGGAGAATTAGCTATGTTAGATTGTAAAATAAAACGAATAGAAGTAGGCAAACTACACACTAGTGTTTATAAAAAACCAACGCATTCTAATAGATATTTAGACTTTAATTCATCTCATCCTTTAACTGTTAAGGCAGGCTTAGTTAAGTGTCTAACAAACCGAGCAATGGCACTAAGTAGCACAAAAAAAAGACCTAAATGATGAAATAAAACAGATAGAAGAGGCGTTGGTGTTAAATAACTATCCTCTAAAATTCATTAGGAAGATTAAAAAAGGCCAAAATGAAAATAATTGTGAAACTAGTAATAATAACATAAATAAGAGAGAATATAAGTCATCTACAGTTATACCATATAAAGAGGGGACATCTGAGACCCTACGTAGGATTCTGAATAAGGCAGGAATTAGAGTGGCATTTAAACCTACAAACTCACTCAGGGACAAGCTCTGTAGGTTAAAGGACCCAGTTGACCCAATTAGACGAAATAATATAATTTACAAAATACGCTGCAATGACTGTGAGGTCAACTACATAGGTCAAACTAGTAGGTCAGGGGTAGTCAAATTATCAGAACATAAGAATTTAGCTAAGGTAAGAATGGTTGAGCCAGAGAAGATAAGTAATTTAGAAAAAAGCTCAGCAATTGCAATGCATGCATTAACACACAACCACACAATAGGGTGAGAGAGGGTTAAAATTCTAAAAAGTAATCTAGGTAGGTGGAGAGAGAGGTTGATTACTGAATCTTTGTTCATCGAATCTACACCCAACACATGCAATAGGAATGAATCATCACTCATACCCGAAATATGGAAAATATTACTACCAATCAAATCAAGTGAAAATCAAGTGAAAAACAATGGAACTATATAAATGAATTTAGGAAGTTGTGTGATTACCTTGATATGATTATGAGCAATAAATCGTGCTCGAAACGTCATCAGTAAATATTACTGTATAACACTGTGAGACTTTATCAAAATAAAATTTACCCATAATGGAGGTCAACCTTTCTTTTTGTGATTGGAATCCTCTTCCAAGAATTTCAACATTGTCACAATCAATCTTATGTCCACTGTCTGTCGCATGCATCGCTATAGCCGATCTTTTCTCTAAACTTCTTAATTCTATTTCATTTCTAGGTGGATGTTTCCTGCATAGTCTATGTTCATTCACTCTGACCTTCACCTGTCTACTGCTCCCCCTATATATAGCAAGTTTCACATTCTGAACAACTAGTCCCATAGACACAATTACTTTGTGACATTTTGGGAACTATATCCTTGACATTCACCAAAGCTTTCTCTAGAAAATTAGAGGGCTTGAAATAGACTTTAATATTATATGAAGCAAGTAGTCTTTGAAGTTGTTCAGCTGTGTCCTGTCGATATGGACAAGTGACCTTCAAATAAACTGACTTCAATTTATGTAAAACATTTTGACTATATATTTTGATGATGAATAAAATCCGAATAATTCTGCTGAAGAGGCTGTAGCTTACACAGCGAAACGTTCGGAAAAATCTTGTTTTATTTTTTTTCTTAAACACGCTGGGACTAATTTCAATAACTTATAATAATGTCATACTGTTCACAGGAGTATATTCTTACTGGGTTGTTGCTCTTAGATTGTATGGTTGTACTCAAACTACACGTAACTTCTACCAATTAATTTTATGCCTTATTGTATACAAAATTGCAATTCCAAGCAGAAGATTAAAGTATAAGTGAATTAATAAAAGAGATACTGATTGCAAAACGAAAGAGATTGTTTCATGAAATAGCATCCATGAAACAACCAAAATTAAAAGTTAAAACTATAGAAGATATTTCTGGGCATCGATTGTACTTCTAACTATGCCTTCAACCTTAAGAATATTATTTCTCTCTTTGTGGTATAACTTCCTTGACAACTTTTTTGCTTCGTTAATATTTTTATTGTTACATTTTTCCTCGAATAAATATGTAAGAGCTTAAATTAATAGACACCTATACCAGATAACAGGTGAATGAATAGTGTAGTCTTAGGTGGCGGTGCACATTTGCGGCTAAGGGTAGACGCATAAAGACTGAAAGTTGTAGTTGTTTTGCATCCGACTGCACAGACAAATGCGCCATACAAAACCCCCTACTTTGCGTGAGGGTTGGAATACTGCCCAGATGCCCAAACCGGAGCAGGTATTTGTCTTAAGGAGTCACGCCATCCTGAGCCTTTGACTTAAAGTCTGATCCACGAGATAGCGGATCAGCGTCAGGAGTTACGTTCCTATGATTTGTGGTAGCCGAAACAGGTTGATACGCTACTCTAAAGCCCATGTTCACTATAGATTTGGAATCAGAGTTTTGCAGCTTCCTTATACTGGGTAGACTTGCATATCCACCAATCCAATTGTAGGCGCTTGATGTTTCCATGCACCCTTTCACTTTTTATGATGAACTCCCTCGCCACATGAAGGCTAGTGAATGGGACTTATCTGTCAGAGTCTATGAGCACGTGTGGTCATGTGAGAGAGCATCTCTCGAGGAAGACTGAAGTCTATCCACTCTTGGCCGTACCAGATCGTTTGTTGATGGCAACTCTAATATGCTTGTTCATCCTTTAAATAACTTCATAGCTTTTATGCACGAAACTTCTGAATAATCCTTTGTCAGATCGTGTGAAACCAGCAGACACTACCTAGAAGTTTAAAATAAGTAACTCGTATTGGTGTGAAATTCAGGGTAGGCAGGATAACAATTCAGTTGTATAACAATACAAGTAAACAAATATGTGATGTATACGCACAAGATGAAAGGTCATACGTCAAAAGTGCGACAGTACGATATTTATGAATGTATAGATTTCACAACAATCCAGGGGGTAGCAATATTAGCTTGGCCTTTCGCTTTTGCTCAGTTGTTTTAAGCAAATTGCAATAACCTCTGATGTTTGGAATATTCAGCAACTAGAGGCTATTGGCAGCTTTTTCAGTACCGGATACATGATTAAAAACATATCCTTTAATGTTAACTGTACAGCCTGTTTGGGTGAGATAGTCCTATGTCGAACTGTTGGTGGTTTTTACTAATACAACACCTTTATTTAGCCACACACTGACAAGTGTTCCTGAGCACAAAGAGCTAAGTTCCTGGAGCAACAACGGCTAGTATAACTGGCTGCATAGGAGTAGCTGAATTGGCTAGCCTAATTACTTCATTTTTAAGTTGGGGATTCACAATCGGTCGTTTGGAAAATATGAGCTACAGCTTATGGGTATTAAAAGCTCTTTGAGTCGATTTGGTCACTTGGTAGTTCTTTCATACTTTCGTGGTTATGCGTTTCATCATGAACTTTCACCGATAGCTATTTTCATTTAAGATGTTATATTATATTTTATTTATTCTATTCGTTTCCGAGTAGAATATAGGACTTCAAGCTAGGGCTTTGAAGTTTCAGTAGCAGTGGTGTTTATTTTTGTTACGGGTTGGGGTTGCTAGCTTCACGGTAACCCAACCTTCCCTCTTTGTCGTCTTTGCCACCTGCTTAGTGAGGTGTTTTAGGAGTCCGTCGACCGAGGATCGGACCCCGGACCACGTGTGGCGTGGTTGGCGAGCGTTCTACCGCCGAACCACGACACACACACGAGTTGTCATATATATTCATAAATTCATCTTCAATGACATCTGAACATAGAACTCTGGCCCTGTAGCTGAGGGTTCTTATCAAATTTCTTTTGTACTCGACAGAAATGAAACTATAAAAATATATGTATTGTCCTCTCCATATATTTTTCTAATGGGAATTTCTTTTTATACTCCCATCTGGTCTTTTGGTAAGAAGGACATTTAAGAAGGCGATTCTCCGTTGAGATTCTTTCGCACATATCGATTTTATAGCTGGATGGATTTCATTGAGCTGAGCAATTATTGCGAGTCTATTTAAGTTCTCTTCACAAAGGATGAATGTATCATCCGTATGTCGGCAATAAAATAAAAATTTTCTGATAATATCGTCTAAATGACCTTTTTTTCAAGTTATATAGTTCTTTGTTAAACTAATCAGTGCACACAAAATGTAATGGCTACTCCAAAGCCACTTATAAAGAAGTAATCATTTATGAGACGTCTTACATTCTTGAGAGGAACTCACGATGACAAGAAGGCTCGAAATTCATGGAAAAGTACCAATATTTTTCATACTTTCCCTTCTGTTTATAGAAAAGTAAAATTGATAGGCTCATAGGATCTTTTAACCGACAAAGTTTATTTCTAATTCTACTACCCCTACGACGGCGAATAGGAAAGAATAAAGAAAACTATAAAAGTCAAGTTTCAAAGTTGTGTGATTATAATTGTTGCTATGATTATGAACAATAATAAATTGTGTTCGAAACTGTGTCGTCCAGTAAATAATAATAATGCTGTTTCACTCACTGTGAGTGATATATCTAATAAACAAATTAATATGGAATTACTTACTGCCACAGTGCCCAAGTTTTACACATACTGTTTACACATATTGTTCGCTTGTATGTCTTGTTCTAATGTATATGTATTACAATCTACTTAGATTTTCTTTATTTCGCACGTTAATTTTTGTTTTGTTTTGTATTTTAATCTTTAGAGATAATGTTCAGATTAGTTTAAACGCTAAAGATTTCTATGATTCAAGTGATTCACATCCACGTCTACTGTCTGAACTTGGCGTTGTCAATGGTGACATTATATACATTCGTTCATTGGAAAAGTTAGATGATATTAAAAAGTCATTAGAAGCTGAAGTATGTTATATTTATTCTATTCATCATCATCATCATCATCCTAAAAAAATCAATAAATAGTTAGCTGATCCCATATTTCGATTAGCAAATGAATTGATTACTTCACAACAGTACTCCTCGATTTACTTTCTAGCTATACCACTTTATGTATTTGCAATTGACAAAGGATTGAATGTAAGTCGTCTCTGTTTTGTGTTTTTTCTTGCCTTGAGCATTTTATCCTCCTTTCTTTCCCTTAGAGTGTAGATAGCATAAATGAACATTATCATCAAAGATATGTAACAACAATTATCCGATTGGTATTCAATTATCCTCATGTACCTAACAGAGTGGTATTCAGTTTATATCAAAATGGAAATTTATCTATTATTACAGGTAGATTTAAATTAAATATTCGTCTTTTTTTAAAAGAAAAAAACAACAAGAAAATATATTTGTTTAAATTTGTAGTTTTGTATTTCCCTCCTGACGAAAAGCGATAAGCTGACAGGCAGCCAAAGACAGAACTTTAAGTGAACATCTAGAGCGGACGGAGGTGATGAAAATAACCAACAAGCACCAATCGCTATCCGTTCACTTATCTAGGAAACATCCTTTCATCTACAGGTGGATAGCACGGGTGGGGATATCAATGCTTACCAGGATTGGGAAAGGAAAGCGAACCTTCATTACTCTGAAACCAGTCTGGAAATCTGTCCCTTCTTATAGTATTCTTAGTTATGATTCTGAAGTCCGGCAGCGTATGTTTGGACACTGTTTGGAGATCACTGTCTATTGAGTGTTGTCATCTGCAAACACTGGCTCCGATGGCTTAGCGGACATGTGCTACGCATGTCAAATCCCAGAGGATTCCGTACCGGTCTCTGTTTGCTAGCCCTAGGACGGGATGGAAAAAGCAGAGAGCAGAAAAAGCAGCCCATGTATTGGTGTTGTCGTGGGATGAAGTGTCGGTTGGTACATCACGATTCCGTGACTGGGATTCAAGAGATAGCCTCGAGCCTAGGCGGTGGCTCGAAATGTTATTGGATATGGCCGAGAATCACAATCATCAATGGCGAATGTGCTGACACAGTAATTCAACGAATGCTGTTTGGTCTTGGTAAATATAACTGCTTCCCTTCCAGATGAAGTCCTTTAATTCATTCTCTATCTATTTTTTCCCGTATGTTTTTTTATTATATTTGTGTGGCGCATCTTCTGGACTATACCGAACTATACCAGGTTTTGCGCATAGCATATTATAGTACTGTCTGAAGATGTAATTTACTGAAGCTTCATATCCTTAAAACCGTTAGATAGCACATTCTAGCGTATAACTTTATTTATTCATAAGTGATGGACAGAGAAGTGTCTTCACTCTACTGTTTATATCCCCCATAAATGACATGGTTACGGCCGATAGTGGATAGACACCAGTCTTCCTCTCAAAAAGTTTTCATGTAGCTATGCATTCATAACCTCTACCAGTGTTAAGTCGTGTTCATCACCTTCACGAGGCCTGGAAGTGTACCTCACCAAGTCTACCTAGGGATGCTGAAAAGCCCTAATTCCAAAGCTATGTCGTGTACATGGGCTACAGAATCCAAAAAGATTGAATAGTCACTGGTAACCATGGGGACACTGCCCCACAGTGCCTTGTAGATTCGATTTCAAGTCAAAGACCCAAGGGTCGGTCCCTTAAAACAACCACCTAACTTTAGTCTATCCGTTGGGGCAGTTAATACCTCAGCTCTTGCATAAATCATCGAACAACTAAATGCTACAAATACTACTACTGTGGTGAGAGCCGTCTGCGAACAAGCCAAAACTGTCGACAACAATTTACCTCAATGTGTACGTCCCGAATCGGGGTCATGAGATAAAACAAGAACAAAGCCTAATCTTGAGGAACTCACACCAGCCAATCACAGCAGACTTGACGTGTGCAAATACGATTCGCAGATAGATGGCTTAACTTTCTAAGAAACGGTCACAAGTGCAGTACAGAATAACCTTGAGCAAGAGAAGAACCAATCAGAACAGGTTGCTTCTCCGCTAACAATAACGTACATAAAAATCCATAAATATCCTTTGATTTTCTCAATAAACGATCTGTTGCCTGGCCCTTGTCTTCTGTGTATTACTTATCTCTCTATTTATCTTCTTTTGAAGGCAGTGTTCAATCTCTTCCTGTACGAAAACAGCTTATTCTACTGACAAAAGATTATTTGATCAATCAAAGTTTAATAGACCAATGTAAGTTTATACTTTTGCTGAATAATGGTTTCTTTTGCCGCTATTTTTGTTTTTACGAGTTGATCACGGATTGATATCAGTTAGAGAACCATTGAAAACCAGGGAGTACTGGACAGCCAGCTGTTTCATCAGCCTAGTTTCGGAATCATCGGCACTACGCACCCACACTATGTATGGGGTTCCAGCCCAGGACCTTCCGGTTACAAGGCAAGCTGGCTCGTATACCATTCAGCCACTGGGACCCGATTCCTCAATGGCCAGCCCATGAATTCTAACTTCTACCGATTCGTGATGCATTTAGCGCAACTGGTACTAACCAATGTCATCGGTGGGACATCTATCCTCACACTTGACTTCTGGATGGACCTGGAGTTCTAGTGAGAAGTCGTGACCAGTAAGGTCCATCCAGACGTCAAGCTTGCCTTGTAACCGGGAAGTCCTGGGTTCGAACCCCATACATAGTGTGGGTGCGTAGTGCCGATGATTCCCAAACTAGGATGAAACAGCTGTCCAGTACTCCCTGGCAGACTCGTACGTGGCCTGGGATGCGGAATAGCACGTTCAATTCCCGGCCAACATACTCTTGAATCGCGTCTATAGCCGGGTAGTAAGTTAACTCAGTAAAGAGGAAAGTTTGAAGGTGGGACTAACAACTCCATCCTGTAAAAAATAAAGAACGTCACTGCTGATGAAACTTCAAAGTTTAATGGTGGTTTTAAGCTTTATGTCCTAGTGGGAATTCATAGGAATCAAAAAATGAAAATATCTGAGGTATAGAGAAAATATTCATTCAGACTTTTAGAAGACAAAAGAAAATATTTGAGCAAGGAATATTCGTGTCGATTATTTCTTCTTCCCGCTCTACAACATATATATATATATATATATATATATATATATAGAGAGAGAGAGGGAGAGAAAATATTCTAAAATAATGGTCATTAATAATATTGGTGTTTGATTGGTTGGAGGATTTCATTATGAGCTGACATCAGTTAAAGAGAACCATTGGAAACCAACACTGAAGTACTGGGCAGCTATCTGTTTCGTCCCAGTTTTGGACTCTTCACAGTACGCACCCCATCGGAGTTCAGTCCCAGTGGCTTAATGGTCTATGAGCTCGTTAGCCTTGTAACCAGAAGGTCCTGGGTTCGAACCCTGGTGCCCGGGGGTGCGTACTGATGAAGATTCCCAAACTAGGAGGAATCAGCTAGCTGTCCAGTACTCCAGTGTTGGTTTCAAGTGGTTCTCTAACCGATGTCAGCTCCTAACGAAATCCTGGAACCATATATATATCTATATATATATATACTCCTTACTACATTTGTTCATATTGAATTTATTGCAAAGATATGAAATACTACTAATGTGAGTAGGGACGTAAGTAGTATACACTTATGCACTTAGTTACTTAGCTTCTTCATTATGGATAAGATTTTATTTTGATAAATCACACAATGTTGTACTACAGTAATATTCACTGATGACCACCTTTCGAGCACAAACTGTTGCCGCTCATAATCATATCAAGGCACTACTCAAACAACTTTCTTGCTTCATTTATATACATGAGTGAAAATTGATGATTCGACATTTGAATAAAAATCAATATAGGATAATGTACATTCAGAAATAATAATATGAGTGTTATTGATCAAATACAATCAGATGGGAAATAAGACGAGTGTTTTTATAGTCAAAATAGGTAACATCTTATAATGTTATAATGCGAATTGAATACATTTTAAGATTATTTATTATCCTCCTCTGATTTGACTGGTGGTAATAATATCTTCCATGCATATCTCTGGTATTTGCATTGAGTCATTTCTGTTGCATGTGTTGTGTTGGGTGTAGACTCAATGAACCAAACAGGATTCAGTAATCAATCTCTCTCTCTCCACCTACATAGATTACTTCTTAGAATTTTAACCCTCTCCTTCCCAACTTATGGTGTGGTTGTGTGTTAATGCATGTAGTGCTGTTGCTGAGCTTTATTCTAAATTACTTATCTTCTCGGGGTCAACCGTTGTTACCCTAGCCAAATTCTTATGTTCCGCCAATCTGATTACCCCCGACCTACTATTTTGACCTATGTAGTTGACCTAACTCACAGTCATTGCAGGATATTTTGTAAATTACATTATTTTGTTTAATTGGGTCAACCGAAAGGGTCCTTTAGCCTACAGAGTTTGTCCTATCTGAGTGAGTTTGTAGGTTTAAATGCCACTCTAATTCCTTCTTTATTAAGAATCCTACACTCAAATTATTACCAACAGTCAAATCAGAGGAGGATAATTAATCATCTTAAATTGTATTCTATTTCAATTCACGTACATCACAACATTCTAACAAGTTACTTATTTTGACTATAAAATCACTCGTCTTATTTCCCATCTGATTGTAATTGATCAATAACACTCATATTATTATTTCTGAATGTACTTTATCTTATATTGTTGATTTTATTCAAATGTCTAATCATCAATTTTTACTCATGTATATAAATGAAGCAAGAAAGTTGTGTGAGTAGTGCCTTGATATGATTATGAGTGGCAATAAATTATGCTTGAAATGTAGTTATCATTAAACATTACTGTATAACAACACTGTGTGATTTAACAAAATAAAATTTTATCCATGATAGAGTTACACTCTACCACAGTACCCAAGTTTTATACTTATATTTAGCTTATTGTTTACCTATTTTTCTTTCAACTATTATATTAAGCCGTTGCCAGTAAATCAAGCCTTTTATACCGAAGATTACGATTATTAGCTGTACGTATCAAAGATGAATTAATTGAACCTATACTACTGGCATTGCATTCAGGTAAGTGGGAATATTGTATTCTATATTTTGTCTAACACATAACATAAGACGATATCGTCTCACTGTGTGATAAGATGCAGACTGACCAAATCTCACTCAATTGGCTAGCAGTGTCTACAAGTATAGTATGCTGTAAAGTATTATTACAAGATTGACAAGAGCCCCTGTACCTGCACTCATCCTTTAAGTTATCGACAATTTCATGTATCTAGATAGTTGTTTGGGTGCTAGTAGAGGTTTGATACATGAAATCTATAATCGTACATTGGAAGTTAGGGTAACATACGCTAATTTGACCTATCTCTGACACTGTTGTGACGTCATTCTGGATATTAAACGATGGGTTGACAATGATTTGGTGCTGCGCGGAGCTTTGCTTTGGTCTCTCCAAAGTGAGAATGTGTGGTGGTGGTTCTGAGTATTCGGAGTGCTTTTTTCCTGTATTATCTTCGTATAACTAATTCTAAGATCCGACAGTGTGTGCGTGTGTTTCGACACGGTGGAGGTCACCTTTCATTCAGTGTGGTTCATCTTTAAGCACTGGCTTCGATCACTTGAACATGTGCTGCGGATGTCATTCCATGAGCTTTTATAAGACAACACTTGCTATTTATAAGAAACTCTGATTTTACAAATAAGTAACCAAACTGTACTCGCCCTTCCCCTCCTCGTCAGCATACATTGATTTGTGTTTAGGTGTGTGTGTATGTGCGTGTTTAAAAGAATGAATTCAGTCGTATTAAAACAGGAAAATGATTTTAGGCACAAGATTACTCCTTGAAATAAGTTGGTGGATGGTGACTAGCAGTGGAATTTAGGATGCGCATTTCGTCCTACTTGGGACTCGTCAGCCGGATGTCACCTGCATTCCCCCAGTGAGTGATGGTGTTCCTACTGAGGCTCGAACCCAGCACCCATAGTTTTAAGCGTCAGGTTAAATAATCAGACATCGTCAAAGCATCTGTACAAGGAGCCGATATGTCATCCTGAATCCGAGCACTTCGGTTCAATCAATCTGCGGGAAAGTCCAAATTGAATTAGGCAAGATTACCAGTTATATTATATTATTATTATTCTCTTGGGTTCTGAGTGGAAAATAGGGCTCCTTTCAACAACACATCTCCACTTTGTTCTGTTTTCTGCTATCGTCCTCTTCAGCTGAGTCTACGATTGACCATAATCTCTCATCTTCTCCTCATGTGACCTCCTCCATGTCACCCTAGGACGACCCAATCGTCGCTTCCCATTTGGATTCCACTCGAGCGATGGCCTGGCGTGAGATGTCATTCGATGGCCTCCTCAACATGTGCCCGATCCATCTACACTTTCTCCTACATATTTGTTAAGCAATGGGCTCTTGGTTGGTTTGTTCCCATAGTTTCTTGTTGCTTATTCTTTTTGGCCATTTTATCTTCCGTATGGAGCCAGCGAAGGCAGCTGTTTTGAAAGTCTGCAACAGGCTGTTGGAAATCCTTTTCGTGATACTCTGGTCGAGTTTCCGACCCGTATAGAAGAACCGACTTCACTCTGCTGTTGAATAGAATCGGAATCTTGTTCCTTATGCTGGGTGCGGGAGATTTCCAAACTGGTTTCGGGTTTATGAAGGCGTATCTTGCCTTTCCGATTCTGGTCATCTTTGATATCTTCATCCGTTTCGACTGCATGTGGTTGGAACCGTGCTTTCTAGTTGGATAAATGAAAAGGAGAAGTAACCTCTGTTAGATCTCTCCCGTTAATGGTGGTTGCTGCTGTTAGTCGGTTATCTTCATCACCTCCGTCTTCTCTGTGTTTACCTGCAGTCCCTTTTTCGCTGCCTCTTCAACCAGTTTGTTGGTTTTCACCTGCCTTCAAGTCTTCGAGTTTGTGTGACATAAGACATATATCATCCACGCGCGAAATCCAGATCTTCTAGAGTCTTCTTATCGATGGTCTAGTGTATTCCTGACTCTTCGCCCCCAGCAGTCTGACACACAATCCAGTCCACCACAATTAAGAATATCATAGGTGATAGTAGGCAGCCAGGCTTATCTTACTCCTTTATGCACTTCGAACGCCTCTCTGAGTTTTCCGCTGTGGATTACTTGACACGTAGAATCGTCATATAGCCAGTTGCTGAATGAGGTTGATTAAGAATTGGGCAGTGCACGCCGTAGTGTTGAAGTAACTTCCAAATTACTTCTCGGTCTTCGCTCCCTGTCGAAGACCTTTTCGAAGTCGATAAAGTTGAGGTGGGGAGAGGTTTGACTGCCATTCTATGCTTTGTTCTGTGATGACGATGCGTAGAGTTGCAATTCGATCAGCCCATGATTACCCTTTCCTGAATCCAGCCATCTTGTTCCGGTTGGGCTAGCGGAGTTCTGTATCCATTGCATCCTTTATTCTCTCTCCAGGATAAATCTTTCAAACCGCTAGAGAGAAACTTCAACACACAGAAAATATATATGAAAAATACAAAAACTTCAAATAACAACAATCTTATTCTTCATTCGAATCGGAGAGGCGAAATGACGCGGCGGGCTGGTGAAAGCTGGCCTTCGGGAAGTCAGTCAGCCAGCCGATGTGTCTTCTCTCGATGAAAGCAGGAGTAAGAATGTGTAAGATTACCAGTACTACTGTGATGAGAGCTGGCTGCTAGCCAAATTGGTAGACAGTAATTTACGTCAATGTCTCCGTCCCCAATATATTGGTCATGAGAAAAATAAGAACAAAGACTGCTGACTCAACAACCAATCACAGCAGACTTTGTTTGCGTAGGCGGATACAATTTGCAGATAGATAATCTGAACTTCAATAAACAACCACGGAGAGGAGATGAAAGATTAACGTTCAGCGAGAAACAACCACCAATCAGAAGACTGTGTTTGTCTGCTAACAATAATCTATAATAATGTACATGAAAATCTATAAATATATGTTGATTTCCTCAATAAACGATCTGCTGCCTGGCTCTTGTCTTCTGTTGTTACAGTAGTATATATGCAACAAGCATATGCTTACTTTCTCCTGATTACTATCAAGTGTATCAATCAGATCACATTTACAAAGGAAACTAACTAACTATGGTGTGTGTGTGTGTGTGTAAATTGCAAACTTTATTTTGAGTTTTGGTGTAATCCTACCATCGATTTTCCCTCATTTTAAAAAAAGAATCATAATCGCTTTTTAATTTGAGATAGGTATATCATCTCATTAATTTTCGTTTCTTCCTAAATTTTCTTTTACCCATATAATCTTTCATTTCTTTTTTTACTACAGAATACAAACTCCCACCTAGAATACATTTATGCACTCTACCGAATGAATTATTTGTAAGTTCTTGTTATATTTTTGTGGTATTTAAGTATTTTCGAAAGATATATATAAGCTATAACATTATTATTAAGTGTCAGTTCATAGGGATTTGATTTGATTGGTTGCAGAAATGACTACGAGCTAATATCAGGGAGTGCTGGACAGCTAAGTGTTTCATCCTAGTCTGAGACTCGTCATCAGTGCACACCCACTGGGGTTCGAGCCCAGAACAATTTGGTTATAGGGTCTAGCCAATGGTTCGTGAATTCCAACTACTGCCAATGCGAATCCCGGTGGGTGTGTACTAGTGAAGAGTTTCAAACTGGGACGAAACAGGTAGCTGTCGAGTACTGCCTTCAGGTTTTCCAATGGTTCTCTCTAACTGATGTCAGTTCATGATCAGCCCTGTTACACTATTATTATTACTTATACGCTTTGGATAATGAGCTTAAACATCAATATCTCTAATTCAAACATCTTTCCGTCTGTTTTGGATCGCACAAAGTGGTCGTATATGTTAAAGTTTGTACTATGGAAATGTCATGATGTCTGAGGGTTAATTTAAAGTAATTAGGTGGGTAGTGTGACTATCAGTGGCGGAATCCAGGATGCTCATTTCGTCCTATTTGAGAGTAGTGGTGTCTCCCCGCTGAGACTCGAACCCAGAACCCATCGTTTCAGACGCCAAAGCGTTATCCACTAGACCACTTGAACCAGAGAAGCCACCTATTGTTCAACGGATATCAGTGATTATTTCTTTTTCATTCAGTTGTGACTTTCCCTTGGGTTCCGAGTGGAACATAGGGCTCCCTTCAACAACACGTCTGCATTTTGTTCTGTTCTCTGCCGTCCTCTTCAGCTGGGTCCACGACTGCCCATAGTCTCTTATCTCCTCCTCACATGATCCCCTCCATGTCACCCTCACACCGACGACTCACTCGTTGCTTCCCATTGGGATTCCACTCGAGTGATGGCCTGCATTGCGCGCTATATCATTCGACGGCCTCCTCAACGTATACCCAGCCCATCCATCTCCATTTTCTCCTACATATCCACTTGTCGAGCAATCGGATCTCTCCTGTTGGTTTGCTCCCAGCCAGAGTTTCTTGTTACTGACTCTTTCTAGCCTGCTGTTTGATCTTTCCGTAAGGATCCGGTGAAGATGACAGCTGTTGGTAAAAGTTTGCAGTAGGCTGTTGGAAATGCTTTGCGTGACACGAGTGCCAATTTTCTGACCCATACAGAAGAACTAACTTTAACATTAGTGTTGAAAATCCGAATTTTCTTCTTTATGCTGCTGTGAAGTGCAGAAGATTTCCAAACTGGTTTCAGATTGACGAAGGTGTATCTTCCCTTTCCGATTGTGGCTGGTGTTGACATATTCATCCGGTTGAAACCGTGCTTACTGGGTGGATAAGTGAAGGGAAGAAGTAACCTCTGTCAAATCTCTCCTGTTAATGGTGATTGGTTGGACCAAAATGTTGGAACACTACTCGCTCACTTACTGTGGGGAATGCAGGTACATCCAGTTGATGAATATCCGAAATAGGGATGAAATATGCTTATCCTGGATTCCAAGCACTGCTAGTCACCAGTTATCTACCAAAATTACTTCAAAATGTCATGATGGCTAGAAGACATGATGTTGTTGGTCAGTGTTCGTCGATATCAGTTGTAGATATGTGATTCATTAACCCAGGCACTCAACACCACGGGTTTGAGTCCCACGCCACCTGCTTCAGCAATAAGGCAACTAACTAGTGTCATTAGCTCTCACACAATAAGTGTGGCTACAGACTTATATTGATATCTACCCCCTTCTCTTGGTCCTGAAGATCAGAAAAGACTAAATGGCTTTCTATCAGATATCAGCCAGTGGTCCAAGGAAAACGGTCTTACCTTAAACCCCTCCAAATGCCAAACAGTCAATTTCACCTTTAGGTATAAATCCAACCTAAACAAACTGGTTGGCTCTCACGAGATGTGCAACACTGATGGCACTGAAATAGAAACCAAGTCGGAAATTAAATACCTAGGCGTCATTCTATCTGCTGATCTTTCCTGGTCGTCTCATATCTTGGCGATTTCTAAGAAAATATTCCATCTTGCCTTCTACATCAGGAAGTTAAGAAATTCTGGTATAACTCAACCCTTACTCCTACAATTCGTTAACTCTCGCATTCTGCCTATTATTCTCTATTGTTCCCCCTTAGTTTTTCCCGGGCTACTGAAGAAAGACTATAACATATTACGCAGGATGTTAAAGGTTGTCAGCAGGGTAAGCAACGTGCCACTTAACCAGCTTGTTAATATTCTGGTTGACAGGCACATGGAATCATGTGAAAAATGGGCCAAATCCATTTTATCTAACTCACTCCACCCTATTCATTCACAACTCTCCCCTTGCATCTCATCAGGCAAAACCAGAAGCCTATATACAAAACTATATGCTCGCACCAGCAAGTACAAAAACTCAACCATACCCTACTTAGCTCGTGTTCTGTGCGATAAAGAAAGCATTAGGCGTGACACCTATAATTCTTTAAATAGTCAGTAGAACAACTGGACCTCGTCTTTCCAACTAATATCACTTATAGGTACATCATTTTCTTTCTCTCTTTTCCTTTTCTCTCTCTCCGTTACGTGCTGCCTTGTTTCTTTCTTTCGCTTACGCCAGTAAATATGATAGCACTTACTTTTCTAACACCTTCGCACACCGTTCAACTTTGGCTTTGCTACCAACATGCCAATATGTTGTTGTCATAATGAACTGAGATTACCAATGTTCTATGTAGAATTCTTTTTATTGATAATGTACTAACTGGATGCGATACTGTAGTAAAAATGTTGAAACTTCCATTCTGTATCACAAGTACCTTTTGGAATAAAGCAAATTATTATTATTATTATTATTATTATTATTATTATTAAGAAAGCTGACCAGAAAGGATAAGCAATAAAGAACTCCGGGCAGCAAACCAACCAGGAACCTATCGCCCAACAAATATGCTTCAGGAAATGGAGATAGATTAGACAGATGCTGCAAAGACCGTTGAGTGAAATGGTGCGCCAGATGGGTGGTCAAGTGGAATCTGAATGGTAAAACGACTAGTTTGGCATCATTTCGATAATGGCATAGAGGAGATGAGAGCTAATAATCATTCTTGAAGACTGTTCACAAAGTGATGATTTTAGTTTGAGAACCACGAGGAAACCCCTGTAGTTACTAGATAGCTATTTTGGCCTAGTTTGAGACTCTTTACCAGTGCCCGACTGCCAGTCGATTTCATCTGTGAGTGAGTATTTGTCCTCACACCCAACTTCGGTGGAACCCGCTCACCGAGACTTTGGGCGAATTGAAAATTCCAGGGTTTGATCCCTGGTGAGTGCGCGTAATTTCATGCGTGTGTACTGATGAAGAGTCATGGGCAAGGACGAAACAGCTATCGAATACTCTGAGCTGGTTTTCAATGATTCTCTAAATGAAATCAGTCCGTGCTCAATCCTTTTTGAGTTTACCTAGTGTATGTATGCTCACGTATATATGTAATTTTGCTGTTCTAATGTTTGTTACTTTTTCTTCAGAGTCAAATATTATCCTGTCTGTCATTGTCTACACTTGGTTCACTTATGTTATGTAATCATGATTTATACAATCGGATACGTGGTTGTAATACAATATGGCGTATACACTTAGCTAATTTAGATGCTAAAAAGAAGCCGATATTAGATGCAGCACTGAGTCGACAACAAAGACAATTAAGACAACTTCAAGAACAGCAACAGCAGCAGCAGCAACAACAAGGACAACCAGATGAACCAGATGCTTCAACATCTGCTGGTAATCAAGATAACAGGAATGAATTAAACATTCTAGTGAATAATGAAGAGAATGTATCTGGTTTAAGTAAAGATTGTCTTATACCACAGTATACCTGTAAGTTTTTTTCATTCTTCCCTCTTATATTTAATGTATACATTTTTATATATAAGGGAGAAAAGTCCTCATGTGATAATCATAGGGGGATCAGCCTAACGAACATAGTTTCTAAAATCCTAGGCTCAGTAATCATGCACAGACTAAGCAGAACTCGGGAGGAACA
Organism: Trichobilharzia szidati; assembly: GCA_944472155.2. Lineage (NCBI taxonomy): Eukaryota > Metazoa > Platyhelminthes > Trematoda > Strigeidida > Schistosomatidae > Trichobilharzia > Trichobilharzia szidati. The sequence continues at coordinate 39,902 of CALYDE020000839.1, forward strand.
AAGGAGGGAAAATCAAGCAGTCTTTAGGCCAGGTAGAGGGTGCATAGATCATATCTTCACTCTCCGACAGATCCTAGAACATAGACACACTTTTAGGCGTCCAACAATTACCATATTTCTTGACTTGAAGGCGGCCTTCGACTCTGTGGATCGAGAGGTACTATGGCAATGTTTGACTGTGAAGGGAGTGCCAAGAAAGTACATTGCACTAATCAAGGCACTCTACTCAAACTCACGTAGCTGTGTAAGGGCTTATGGGAAATTGTCATCTGAATTGATAACAGCCAGTGGTGTCCGTCAAGGATGTCCACTTTCCCCATTTCTGTTTAACTTCATCATAGATATGCTAATGGAAGCATCCTTAACTGAACTTAACGACTTAGGAATCGACTTGTTACCAGGGGATAGTCTTATGGACTTAGTATATGCAGATGACATAGTCCTGTTAGGGGAGGATACTGACAAAATGCAGAGTCTTCTGAACACCTTGAGCAGCAATCTTCGTATGTTTGGCATGCGATTTGCCCCTGTAAAGTGGAAGATGCTGCTACAGGACTGGACTACGTCAACTCCTAGCTTAGTGATAGGGAGTGAAGTGATAGAACATGTTGACCACTTCACCTATTTGGAAAGTTGTATCAGCACCAACGGATTGATTGGTGACGAAATCTCAGCACGGATCCAAAAAGCTCGGGCTGCTTTCGCTAACTTACACCATCTCTGGCGTAGGCATGACATCCGGCTATCAACCAAGGGACACGCGTGTACTGCTCAGCAGTTCGCTCCGTCCTTCTCTATGGCTCTGAAACATGGCCAATACGAGTTGAAGACATGAAAAGGTTGACAGTTTTTGATCATAGATGTCAACGATCTCCTTCTCACGTTAGGTTGTATAATAAGGTAAGTAATGTTGACGTCAGGCGTAGAGTGTTGGGCAAAGAGGGAAAATCAATCGACGAGGCTATAAAGTTACATAGATTGAGATGGCTAGGTCACGTGCTGCCCCGACGGGCATTACTAGCTGAAATAGGTGCAGGTTGGAAAAGAGTAAGCGATGGCCAAACAAAAACATGGCACCAATCCATGAAATCCTTAACAGTTGAACTGAGTGAGGTAGGGAGATGCAGACTTCCGGGTTGGGGCCCTCGGGACTCTAAGAATCAATGACTGGAGACAATAGGTGACATGGCTCAAAATCGTTGTCAATGGCTTGTGCAGATGTATTCAGTCTCTTGTGTAATCTTTCATATTCCTTTCTACCATTACTCATTCTGTTTCACTCTTATACTTATCTAAACTCTATTGATTCTCTTCACTCATCTTCTTGTCTACCTTGTGTGCTATTTGAAACGTGGCAACTTGAACTGCTTCACATTGGTGCCTAGTTCTATGTTGAATCCAGACAGGCAGACAGTATATATAATGAAATTGGTTCCCACTGCATTAGGGCTTTGGCTGCCACTGGTAACATCATGATAGCCACTCACTGCCTCAGTGTGTTCGTGGTTGTCGTCTGGGTGACTGCAGTAGATTATTGACTCTCCCGTTGATAATGTTGTCCATCCACATCCATTCCATCTGCTTTCGCAGATACCCAGTACTTCTAAGCCATATCTTCGCATCTCTTTGGCTACCTGAGCAGCCAGTCTCGTACATTGTACGGACATTCCAAGTACTCATTCTTACTTTTGCTTTTATCGAGAGAAGGCTAATTGGCTGACTGGCTTCTCGAAGGCTTTCGCCTCTCCGATTTGAGCTAAGAATAAGATTGTTATTTGAAGTTTTTGTATTTGTAATATATATATTTTCTGTGTGTTGAAGTTTTGTCTCTAGCGGTTTGAGAGATTTATCCTGGAGAGAGAATAAAGGATGCAATGGATACAGAACTCCGCCAGCCCAACTGGAACAAGCTGGCTGGATTCAGGAAAGACAAATCATTTGCTGATCAAATTGCAATTCAACGCATTATCATCACAGAACAAAGTATAGAATGGCAGTCAAACCTCTCCCTATCTCAACTTCATCGACTTAAAAAAGACCTTCGACAGGGAGCGTTGACCGAGAAGTAATTTGGAAACTACTTCAACACTACGGTGTACCTCAAGTCTTTGTCAACGTTATTCAACAACTGGCTGGCGATATGACAATTCCACGTGTCAAGTGATCCACAACGGAAAACTCAGAGAGGAGTTCGGAGTGCATACAGGAGTAAGATAAGCGTGGTTGCCTACTATCACCAATGATATTCCTGATTGTGGTCGACTGGATTATGCGTCAGACTGTGCACAGGGAACGAGGAGTCAGGAATACGCTAGACGACCGATGAGAAGACTCTAGAAGATCTGGATTTCGCGTGTGGATAATATATGTCTAATATCACACAAACTCGAAGACTTACAAGCGAAAACCAACAAAGTGGTTGAAGTGGCAGCGAAAACAGGACTGCAGGTAGAGACAGAGAAGACGGCGGTGATGAAGATAACCAACCAACAGCAGCAACCACCATCAACGTGAGAGATTTAACAGAGGTTACTTCTTCCCTTCACTTATCCAACTAGGAAGCACGGTTTCAACCACAGGCAGTCGAAACGGATGAAGATATCAAAGGTAGCCAGCGAGAATCGGGAAGGCAAGATACGCCTTCATCAACCCAAAACCAGTTTGGAAATCTTCTGCACTGACTCAGCCAGCATAAGGAACAAGATTCGGATTTCAACACCAGTGTGAAATTGGTTCCTGTATACGGGTCAGAAACTTGGCCAGAGTGTCACAAAAAGGATTTCCAACAGCCTGTTGCAGAATTTCATCAATGGCTGCCTTCTCTCCATACCGAAGATCAAATGGCCAGAAAGAATAAGCAATAAGAAACTCTGGCTGGGAAGAAACCAACAGGCGAGCGCCGATCGCTCAACAAATATCTAGGAGAAAGTGGAGATAGATCGGGCATACGTTCAGGAGGCCACCGAATGACGTCGCGCACCAGGCCATCGCTCAAGTGGAACCTGAATGGGAAGCAATGAGTGGGTCGTTGGTGAGAGGGTGACATGGAGGAGATCGTGTGAGGAAGAGATGAGAGAGTTTGGTCAATCGTGGAGCTAGCCAGCTGAAGAGGACAGCAGAAAACAGAACAAAGTGGAGATGTGTTGTTGAAAGAGCCCTATGTTCCACTCGGAACCCAAGGGAATAATAATAATAACACACATACATGGTGAAATCCTGTAACTAATCAGATAAAAACCCTGTAAACCAACGACTTGAATATTAATCTTATGCTCACTAGTGACTGGATCTATTCAGGTGGTAGGTAGTTGCCTGGGTTCTAGTGAGAAGTCGTGACCAACTGGTTGGTTGTGTTGGGTGTGAGAACAAACACTCACCGCCGATGATATTGCCTAGTGCCAGTTGCGCTATATCGTCAATTGGTAGAAGTTAGAATTCATGGACTGGCCATTGAATCGGTTGAGTGCCAGTGGCTTTAATGGTCTGCGAGTTCGCCTTGTAACCGGAAGGTCTTGGGTTCCACCCCTGGTGAATAGTCCCAAACAAGGACGAGACAGCTGGCCGTCAGGTGCTCCCATTTGGTTTTCAAATGGTTCTCTAACCGGTGTCAGCTCATGATGAAATCTTGTAACCAATTAAATTGATTCCCTGCAAACCAACACTTACTTGAATATTCATTAAATTTATTTAATTTAACTGTAAACTTCGTTATGAATCAATATCAGTTAGAGAGATCCCTGGAAACCGGGGAGGGCTGGACAGCTTTCCCCCCGCGATTCTACCAGAAATCGATTCCAGGTTACTAGATGAGCTGTGTTGTTCACTCAGACACTTCAGCTGGATTTCAGTGATCTTTAAATTCTAACTTATGTCAGTTCGTGATATAACATTTACCCTCAACCAATGCCTTTGACAGACATTCACTTCGTCTTGACACGATGGACACCAGTAGCGAGACGACTTGTCAATACAGCTTCACAACATCTATGTAGTAGCCATGCATCACTGACCCGGAGATTGATACTTAGTTTATGGGTACTTTTGTCGGGATTTAGAATAATTTCACCAATTATAGAGGTCATTGAAAGTCAGCTAAATTGATGTTCTGAAGTCTTCATACCAAGTCTGAGTCAGTGAGAGCCATTCTGTCAAGATAAATCGGATATCTTTCTACGGCAATGGTTTGCGGTAGTATTGTATCCCGAATTGATAGAAGTCAGAATTTATAGATCGTTGGTCTTCGACTCAGTGGCTGAATGATCAACTAGCTAGCGTCGTAACCTAAAGGTATCGAAATCGATCCCTAGTGGAGTTGTGGGTGCATAAACCGCTCAATCTGTTATTTTGGAAATTGTCCGCTGGATATCTTCCTACTGAGACTTGAATCCAACGGGGAGGGAGACTATCACTTATTGAGAATTGCAGATACAACTCCAATTGATGAATCCCAGGCAGGATTCTACATACTGTTAGTCCCTTTCTACAAAATAACATGTTTATCCTCAGACATTGTCAAAGAGTTCGTACTGGGACTGAAGCGGCGACATGTCTACAGAGACTAAAAATACTTCGGTCTAATATAATCAGTCAAAATTAATCATTATAATAAAGGTTTTCTTGTATTTCCCAATGAATGAATGGAAAACAAAACGATATTGTTATTTTTACTGACGTTTCGCTATTTAATGCTGCTGCCAATAGCTTTATCAAAGTAGTATTATTAAACCAGAATTTACAAATTCCACTCAGCTTATATATAACAAAAAGTTAAGAGGTGAGAAAATATACTTAGGTCAAGAAAACATGGACCTCAACATTTATTAACAAACTACTAACAAGTAGCATATATTATTTGTCTTCAATAAAAATCTTTTCATAATGTATCCTAAAGTGAAATCAATTTTTAAAAAAGATTCCCATGTTTTATTTCATTTTTGTTTTCTAAATAAACGAAATTGTCTGACGTCATCACACTGAAGCATCATCCAGTTCAACGTTGAATGATTCCGATTCCACGTTGCCTAACAATCATGTTACTCCTCAATATGATGCTTATGAAGTGAGTTTGAGTGTATTGTTTGATTTTATAACAATGGTTTCATCTTTCTAAGAGAGATTAATAACACTATTATTAATTCGTTGGGTCCTGGGTAGGATATGAAGCTTCAGGAAAACATTCTCATCTCTGTATTCTGTCCTCTGCAGTCGTTTTTTGCTGGCTCTACAACTGCCGACAAGGTTTCATCCCACCCAACATAATCTGCTCCATATCACCCTTGGATGCCAAGCTCGTTGATTCGTATTCATGTTCCACTCAAGAGCCTGATGTGTAATGCCAATTGAATGTCCCATCAACGTATGTCTAATCCATAAAAAGTTGACCATTCACAATTTACAACTGTATACAAGGTGATGATACGTAGATGACATTTTCATCATTTGCGACAATAGTTATAACCTCAATCAATCGCTACAGGTATTTAACAACTGTCATCCGGTCATAAAATTCACTCCCAATATCCCTTTCTTGATGTGGAACTAAAGAGAAGACCAGGTGGAACCTTAAAATGGTCAGTCCATAAAAGAAAATCCACTTGGAACAGGATAACTGCGTGTTCACCGAAAATGAAATTTAATTAAATCCCTTGCCACTTGAATCCGACGCACCTGTAGGCCGGTTACCCTAGAAACAGAATTAGTTCTTCTGAAAGAACCCTTCATTCAAAATGGATAGGCACCGGGATTCATTTGCTAGAATATTAGACCAAAGGTTCAGAGAAAAAGAACACTAATTGTACCACAAAAAAACTTTACATAAACCTGCGATATCCTCAAGTGAAGGATTTCATCACCTTCATGAAGCACGTACTTCCCAGCAATGCTAGCTAAAAGTAGTGTACTCCAGTGGTCCTTTAATTTGCAATATGTCGCCGTTTCTGGCGTAGACGTGATATCCGGCTATCGACCAAAGGGCGTGTGTACTGCTCAACAGTCCGCTCCGTCCTCCTTTATGGCTGTGAGACCTGGACATTGAGAGTGGAAGACATGAAAACACTGGCTAGCTGTCTTTGATCATAGGTGCCTCTGTTCTACCTCCCGTGTGAAGTGGTATAATAAGGTGAGCAATATTGAGGTTAGGCGTCGAGTGCTAGGTAAGGAGGGAAAATCGATCGACGAGGCTGTGAAATTACATCGACTGAGATGGTTAGGACATGTGTTACGTATGCCTTCCCCGACGGGCAATGTCAGCTGACATAGGGTCAGGCTGGAAAAGAGCTAGCGGCGGTCAAATGAAAACATGGCTTCATCAGTCAATGAAATCTACCACAGTCAGTCTAAGTTACATAGGAAGGTGTAGACTTCCTGGTTGGGGTCCTCGGGACGGTAGAAACCAATGGTTGGAAACAATTGGTGACATGGCTCAAAATCGTTCTCCGTGATGGCTGGCGCAGATGCATCCACTCCTTGTGACTTATGATTTCCAATGAAACTATATTGTTCTTCGTCGTTACTATTTGCCTCACACCTCTTTTTATTGCCTATATCATGCATTTCTTTTTGCTTTCTTCTCTTGCTTTGTGTGCTACAAGGAGGGAGTGTGGCGACTTTAACTGCCGCACATATGTGCAAAGTTCTATGTCGAAAACCGACCGACCGACCGAATATGTCGCATCTAGCCACCTGTATGTGCATATAATCAATTCATCTGTTGCGGTGGTGCCGTGTACATTACTCTTTCGACGCCTATTCTGTCTAAAAGGGTTCATGAACACTATCCCGCATGGTTTCAGAATGGTAATAGTAGCTTTATAAGAAGTGTGATAATCGAACACCTTGTCAACATTGGTCATTCCATCTCAACGAACGCTTCCTCCTCTTTCAAAATAATCTACAAAGTGTAGAATAACAAACAACCTGCCACAAAGGCAATATGCCTTCGTCTCCTCTCAACATTGCTGAGGCCTCAGCCATTCAGTTTTGAAAAAAACAAAACTTGGACTATGCATACAAAAGAAAATTATTATTTTAACCACTTCTGCTATCATGGTGACAACATTGTTGATTTCTGCTAACTTAATTTTTGTTTATGTTTTCTAACTCCTTATAACTCTTGTATATATCCAACTCCTCTTATGCATTAACTTATGATCGTCGGTGGCACAGTGGTAGAATGCTCGCCAACCACGCCACAGGTGGTTCGGAGTTCGATCCCCGGTCAGTGATGTACTGCTTTACCTCGCTAAGCCAGTAATAAGACTGGTAAAGAGAGAAGGTTGGGTATGAGGCTAGCTAGCAAGCAACCCCATCCCGTAAAAAAATAAACACATGACTGCTACCGAAACTTCAAGCCTCTCGCCTGAAGCCATCGCTATGTTCCACTGGGGGGAAACGTAAAGGAATAAAAGAAGAATGTATGCATTGACTGATATTAACAAGTATGATTGTGACAACTCATCATCTTTTATGAGAAAAAATGTATATAAATTGGATAGTGTAGCTAAAGGGGAGGTTAATTCTCTGAGAAGGGCCTCGTCACTGAACTGTGTGTTCTTTTGTTTTCATTAACGTCTCAATGAGGATTGCTCGCGAATAATCATTCATCTTCATTTCGGTTTTCGACATAGAACTTTGCACCAATGTGCGGCAGTTCAAGTCGTCACACTCCACTCCTTGTAGCACACAAAGCAAGAGAAGGAAGTAGGAGAAATGCATAATAAAGACAGTAAACAGAGGTGTGAGACAAAGGAATAGTAATAACGAAGAACGATATAATTTCATTGGAAATCATAAGTCACAAGGAGTGGATGCATCTGTGACATTGAGAACGATGAGTTTGAGTCATATCACCAATTGTTTCCAACCACTGGTTTTTACCGTCCCGAGGACCCCAACCACTCAGGACTTCTACACCTTCCTACGTGGCTTAGACTAACTGTTGTAGATTTCATTGACTGATGAAGCCATGTTTTGGTTTGACCGCCAATAGCTCTTTTCCAGCCTGGCCCTATATCAGCTAACATTGTCCGTCGGTGGAGGAAGGTGATGACTAGGCATACGTAACACATGTCCTAACCATCTCAGTCGATGTAATTTCACAGTCTCGTCGACTGATTTCCTCTCCTTACCTAGCACACGACGCCTAACCTCAATATTGCTCACCTTATTGTACCACTTCACGCGGGAGATAGAACGCAGACACCTATGATCAAAGACATCTAATCTTTTCATGTCTTCCACTCTCAATGTCCAGGTCTCACAGCCATAAAGGAGGACGGAGCGGACTCCTGCAGTGCAGTACACACGCCCTTTGGTCGATAGACTTCCTGCAACAAAGGAGAGACAATATCAAATATCAAGGTCGTAAAGATCCTGGACCTATCACTGGTTTCAGAAGACTATGCCTAATACGCAGAACAACTGAAAACCGAAATGCAATACGATTGATTTATGCTTCCACCTATAACGCGATAAAAATACAGGTTACTATGAAAAGAAAAGTCTGTAAATAAGCGTTAATTGAGAGTGTGAACAATTTATACTTCTGATTGTATTTCCCCAATCTTCTGCCAATCAGTATACAACTAAGCAGTGATAGTTTTCTTGTCTCCCACCAAATGGAGGCAAGTCCAAATAAACAAGCGACTCAATGTTCATCAGCACTGACAGATAATGTCACTATTGAATATTAAAGATATGAAATAATTAGGTGTTATTCAGTACTCTACTACTTCGTTGAAATGAAAGTGTTATGTGTGATATCAGAATACAATTTACACCATACACTTATGTTATTAAGTCAGTTTTCTTTATAAGTATGGTTCTCTAACTGAAGTCAGCTTGTGATCTAATAACCTTTAATGTCGCTTCGTCATGAAATTACGAACTTAGGAAATCAACCGTACGACAAATAACTCAGTAATTTTTTTAATTCAAAATACCGTATTACTTATGAGTAGCTTAGTCGATATCAAATAAAAAGTAGAATTAGCTCTACCTATAATTAAACCGAAAATCTGGGTACGTTACGTTGATAATACATTTGTAATAATTAAGAGAAATGATTTAGAATATACCCATAAATTAGTAAACAACATATTTGAAGACATCAAATTCACAAGAGAGGAAGAATTAAGTAACAAAATTCCATTCTTAGAAGTCCTAATCAAGAGAACTAACACAGGAAATTTACAAACACAAGTATATAGGAAATCAACGCACACGCATGAATCAAATACTCAACTATAGTAATAATAACCCGATTACCCACAAAAGAAACTGTGTGCAGACATTGTTTAAAAGAGTTCAAACACACACTGTAGCACTCCAGAGTTGAAAAAAATGGAAGAAAAATACCTACAAACGGTCTTCAAAAAGAATGGTTATCCACAAAATTTCATCAAAAAGTGTTTAAAGCCGAATCACAACACCAACAAGGAACCACCATCAAAGAACACAAGAAAATTCATCCTACCATACATGAAAAATACCTCTGAAATAACAACTAGAATACTGAAACCGTTAGATATAGATATAGCGCACAAGCCAGTCAAATCGCTTAATTCGATATTATGCAAACCGAAAGATCCAACAGGAAAAGGAGATAAGATTAATACCATTTACAAAATAAATTGTATGAACCGTAACAGACATTACATTGGTCAAATTGGGTGTCCCCTTCAAATCAGAATCCAGGAACACAAATCAGCCGTGAAAAAACATGATATATATTCTTTCATATCAATGCATGTAGACAATTATGGACATCAATTTGATTGGGATAATGTCGAGATCTTAGACAGAGGAAACACCAAAAGTGCCAGGGAATTCCTAGAAGCCTGGTACTCAAACGAAAATGCAATTAACAAACACATTAATATAGACCAAATATACCAACTAATAAAAAGTAAATCAGGTGATCAGAAAGTTTAAAATCCAAGACAATAGAAATTGATCAAAACATATGTAAAGATGGTTACCGGGAGACGCAATTATATCACTCATGAAGAAATTTAAGTCATTTCACTTTATGCTAAATATTGCGCTGAAAGGGGATGTTGTCCAGAAGGACGACGAAAGCTCCTCAACTAAACCAACCAGCTCAGAGAACACTATTAATTGCAGAGTTTACCATGTATTCATATACATAAAATCAATCATATCCTTCTAAACATAAAAAATAACACTTAAATTTTCTGTTGTCTGCTTTTTCTAATAGCGTTTTCTGGCCCGTCATAAAAGTCTGTCTATCCAAAGGCGGTAAGTTTATTTAACTACTATTAATGATGCTCTTATCACTATTATTATTATTATTAAAACAGACTTTTGGTAAATTATGTGCATTAGGAGATGCCACATAAAATCCCATAGCTGGAATACTGCCCGGACACTCGAACTAAACCAGTTGTTTGTTTAAAGGGATTACTTCCTCCTGAGCCTTTGGCTTGGAGTTCGATCCACAAAGCAGTGGAACAGCGTCAGGAGCTACTTTCCCCATGGTTGACACTGATCAAAACAGGTGCATCATATGCCGTTTTGGATCGTGGTTTTTAGCTCCCTTTGTAACGGTAGAAAACGGAAGGCTCCATATAAGGATATTTATATGCAATTTGGAATATCTATATAGCAAAATTATGTACACCTTATCTTCAACGCACCATTTGCACAGATCTTCCGTGTTGTTCCTGCTACTTCTGGCCTTGCGTCTAATTGTGTTTCTCTGGGTTCCTTTCACATCTCCCATGTATCTCCGCAACGCTGTATCATTCGCTCTATCCGACATCAAATATATACCTGTGCTATTTGGTGTTTTTATGTCGATGCACATCACTTTATATAATATATAAATATGTACTACTCATAAATCTTATCAGTAGCATACGCCACACTCGTCCCCCCCCCCCGCATCAAATAGTTTCGAAAAGAGCCGTTCACACCTTCCAGGTCCCACCTGTTCTTGTTGTACCTTGGTCCTGGCGTCATCATCCTACTGAATTTATTTCTGTAGTTGGCTGAAGTTAACCCGTTTCTGCTTCAACAACACATCTCCACATTGTTTTATTTTCTGCTATGCTTTTCAGCTGGCTAGCTCAACGATTGCCCATAATCTCTAATCTCTTCCTTCTCCTCCGCAAACGATCTCCTTCATGTCACCCTCGCACCATCAACCCGCTAGTCGCTTCCCATTGGGATTCCACTCGAGCGAGATGACCTGCATTGAGCGCGATATCATTCGACGACCTCTTCAACGTATGCCTGACCCATACATCTCCACTTTCCCCTACATATCTGCTTGTTGAGCAATAAGGCTCTCGCCTGTTGGTTTGTTCCCAGTCAGAGTTTCTTGTTGCTTATGCCTGCATACGTAACTAGGCATAGGCGTTTCTTATTACCAGATGGTACGTTGTACTTCAAACTACAACTGCTTCAACACTACGGCGTGCACTGCCCAAGTCTTTATCAACCTCATTCAACAACTGGCTATATGACAATGCCACGTGTCAAGTGATCCACAACGGAAAACTCAGCAAAGTGTTCGAAGTGAATACAGGAGTAAGACAAGGCTGGCTGCCCATTATCACCGATGGTATTCTTAATTGCGGTCGACTGGATTATGCGTCAGACTGTGCACAGGGAGCGAGGAGTCAGGAATATGCTAGACAACCGATAAGAAGACTCTAGGAGATCTAGATTTCGCGCTTGGATGATATATGTCTAATGTCACACAAACTCGAAGACTTGCAGGCAGATGAAAACCAACAAACTGGCTGAAGAAGAAGGCCGTAAAGACAGGACTTTAAGTGAACATTGAGGATATGGAGGTGATGAAATCTACAAGCACCAATCACCACTAACGGAAGAGATTTAACAGAGGTTACCTCCTTCACTTATCTGGAAAGCATCGTTTCAACTACACGCGGAAGGGACGAAGATGTCAAAGGTAGTCAGAATCGGAAAGGCAAGATACGCTTTCATCAACCCAAAACCAGTTTGGAAATCCCCAACACTCAGGATTAGGAACAAGATTCTCATTTTCAACACCAATGTGAAGTCGGTTCTTCTATCGGAGTCAGATGCTTGACCAGAATGTCACGAAAAGCATTTTCAACAGCCTGTTGCAGACTTTGGTCAACAGCTGCCTTCGCTGGCCAGCTCCATACTGATGATCAAATGGCCAGAAAGAATAAGAAAGAAGAAACTATGGAAACAAACTTACAGGCGAGAGCCGATCGCTCAACAAATATATAGGAGAAAGTGGAGATGGGTCGGGCATACATTAAGGAGGCCGCCGAATGATATTGCACACCAAGCCTTCGAGTGGAATCCAAACGGGAAGTGACGAGTGGGTCGTCAGTGCGAGGTCGACATGGAGGAGATCGTGTGAGGACGAGATGAGAGGGTTTGGTCAATCCTGGAGCTAGCCAGCCCTTTGTTCCACTCGGAACGCAAGGGGATAATAATAAATAATAAGTTATACTTTGATCCATTGTAGCTTGTGTCGATGGCCCACTTATCTCTACAGTCGAAATCGCATTACTCTCAACCGGATCTTCATTATGTAGTCTATTGTTTTGAAAACATTTCAATTTCATTTGATAATTTTATATTTTTGTCTGGTATTATCTTGCAGAAGTTGTGGCATTAGCCCAAGTATTACGTAATCTCCGAGAAAATGGGAATAAAAGAAGAGGAATGGTGAATTCTTATTGGCTTGAAGGTGCTTCCTTCTTTATCCGACTCAATATATTGTTTGTAAAAAGAAAGTACTTATGTCTGCATCTCTCATTGTTATATAACTCTGGACGCTGCGTTCCACCCCCCCACACACACACACATGCATACATACACATACCGATACATTTCATTGCTGTTGATATTTCCCATCCATACTTCATCTGAGATAACAGTTGCTCTTGTTGATTTGTTTCTTAAGTGATGTAATTTTTCCCAAATTCTATATACTACTTAAATTCATGAAATCAGTCCTATATACCTATACCTACATTACTTAAATTCTACTCTTTTCTATTGAAGAGGAATCATCACAGAGAATGATGAGATACCTTAAATGCTCTTTATTTTATTTCTATTGAGTTTTTAATGTAACGAATAATTATTTCTGAAAAAATTGTATTCTCAGTTATGTATGCCTAGTCGTTTTTGATGATTATAATATTATTGAACTGAACTGAACTGAAAGAGTATTAGTGCGTTGACTGATCAGAGATCACAATTTTTTGGTGCCAGTTATATATTTGACCTATTTTTTAGTTTGCTTTTGGAGTTATGTCTCTACCTTTGGTTACGCAGAACCACCATCCGCTTGTCGACCAAGGAACGTGTGTACTGCATAGTGGCAATTCGCTCCGTCCTTCTTTTGTGGCTGCGAGTGAGACATAGCCATTGAAAGTGGAAGACATGAAAGGCCGGTTAGCTGTCTTTGATCATAGGTGTCTGCGTTCTATCTCTCGTGTGTGTTAGGTGAGCAATATTGAGGTGAGGCATCGGTGGAGTACTAGGTGAGTTACAGGAGAAGTCAATCGACGAGGTTGTGAAGCAGCTGCATCGATTGAGGTGGTTAGGACATGTGTTACGCATGTATGCCTAGCCATTGATTGCCTCCCTTGACCGACGAGCAATGTTACCTGACATAGGGTCAGGCTGGAAAAGAGGTAGCGGCGGTCAAACCAAAACATGGCACCAGTCAATAAAATCCATAACAGCTAGTAGGAAGGTGTAGACTTCCTGATTGGTTGGGGTCCTTGGGATGGTAAAAACCAATGGCTGGAGACAATCGGTGATATGGCTCAAAATTGTTTCCAATGGCTGGAGCAGATGCATCCACTCCTTGTGACTTTTAATATCCAATAAAATTCTATTGTTCTTCCATATTGCTACTGTTTTTTGCCTCATATCCCTGTTTACTGTGTCTATTTTGCATTTCTTCTCTTGCTTTGTGGGCTACATGAAGTGTGGCAACTTGAACTGCTGCACATCGGTGCAAAGTTCTATGTTGAAACCAGACAGACAGATCCTAGCCATCGCCTTCCTCGACAAGGGGCAATGTTAGCAGACTGACATAGGATTGATCAGGGTGGGAAAGATGTAGTAGTGGTAAAACCAAAACTTAGCATCACTCAATGAAATTCGCAACAGTTAGTGTAAGCCAGCCACTTTGGGAGGTGTAGAGTTCCTGACTGATTGTGTTCCTCAAGTAGGTAAGAACCAATGGCGGCTGGAGGCATTTGGTAATAGGGCTCAAAGTGATCGTTGTCAATGGCGCAAGTGCATTCTCTACTCTTTGTGATTTATCATATCCAATAAAGCTCTATCTTCCTTTTTCCGTCACACTTGTGTTTATTGTCTTTTTGGGCTACATGGATTATGACAATTGAAACTGCTGAACTTCTGTGCAAAGTTCTGTGTTGAAATCAGTCAGAACCACCACCACACGGTTAGTTGTGACAATCTTTCTTCTCTAATCTCCTCCTTCCCCAGCAGAGTGAAGAGCCAGTACGCCTGTTCCCCTTTATACCTCTCCAACACATGTTGAATTCTGAGTAGCATAACATATAGCCCAAACGGAGAAATAAAACAGAATATCTGTCTACCAGAAATATCGGAACATGGAACATGGAGCCTCAAGCTTGAGCTCAGAAGTCTCAATAGCAGCGGTTTTATCTTTACAGGGTAAGGTGTTGCTAGCCTCCTCCCTCCACACTAAACTTCTCTCTTCGCTGGGTATAGTACCGACAAAGTGAGGTTCGTGAGTGCGTTGGCTGGAGATAGAACCCTGGACTTCATCTGTCCTCAGAAATGCCTAGACAAATAGAAATATTTATGAAATCGGTGGTCATAATATGATTGACAGGAAAATCAAGACATACACAGTACTTCATACAATGATTCCCTTTTATAAATTTGAACAAAGAGAGAAGAAACATTGGTGCAGAATAATCTGGATCCATTTTATTTCGTTGGTTCTCATCAGCTGCGTACAACCTGAATTTTTGTTATTAAAAATAAATAGTGTACAATTTTTTTAACAAACCTTTGTCCATTAGCAAGCATAGTGTCAGAGCGTCATAGTAAAATAAGGCATTGAGATTTACAGGGTGTCTAAAGTGTCACGACATGTATATATGTATCTTGGTAAACAGAATTTTCTTGAAAAAAATTCGTTAACAGTTGTGTTGTTAGGGTGGTAACAAAAGACAATTAGCAATAGATACGTAATTAGATAAGAGAAGATCAAAAATTTTAAAATTACGTTGTACATGAGGTCAGATGAGTTGATGATGTAATACAGTGAGCAGAACTCAGAAGATCAAGAAAAATTATCTCTTAAGAGAGTCAAACGAAACATAAAGGGGAGGGGTGGAGTGAAAAGATAAGTTAACAAAATTAGAAAACAAAGAGTTACTAAGAAGTCAGTTACCAGGGTAATTGAAGTCCAACGACGGATTCTTTTTGGACACATAAGTCAGGCTTAAATCGTTTTATTGCTATAGCTTCAGCAAACCTGAGAAGACTTGAGGTACTTTGTCTGTTAATTATTTTGAATGATTCCAGCACATCTACTCGGTGTCCTGTATCAATCAGGTGTTTGGCGACTGAAGAGCTTAAATAATTCGATCCTTTTAACCGGAGGCTCCTTGATACATGTTCGCAGAATCTGACTTAGGCCCTCCTCTCTGCTCTTCCAATGTAACTGCTCCCGCAGATACATGTGAATTGGTATACACAGTTGGAGGTAACATGTGAGGGGTACTTGTCAATCTTTGACTGCACCAGTGAAGAGGTTGTTCGGTATCTTAAAGGTAAAGAAATTTCGTCACGATTCAGTATCTGTTAGAGAACCATAAGATATCATGCAGCACTGGACAGCGGTTTCATCTTAGTATGCGACCCTTCCACAGTATGCATCCATGGCCCCGTTGGCTATTGAATCTGAGAACTTTATGTCATGAAACCAAGCTTGTTGATCATTCAGCCATTTATTCCGATATTCAATGGCTCGTGTATTCTGACTCGTGTGTGTTAATTCGTAATAAATCGCTACCGTAATATGTATTGCTTAAAATTGCCTCTATAAATTATCTAATCCGGCTGTGGGTTGGTAGACTCGGAACTTCCTGTCATGTTGTGGTGGTGTGATACAGACAATGTGTGTTCCAACGGAATATTATTCTCACATATTCCCACAGTTCAAAACGGAAGGCATTAACGACAGAATACGATATGTATCTATTTGAACAATCAGCATAAATAGGAGGAACCTGAAAGAAACAACCTCCTTTACCTACCTACCTGGGAAGCATCGTTTCAACTACAGGTGGACGAAACTGATGAGGATATCAAAGCAGCGAGGATCGGAAAAGCAAGACAAGCTTTCACTACTCTCAAGTCTGTGTGGAGGTCAACAGCAATCATCATCAAAAATAAGATCCGGATTTTCAACTCCAATGTGAAGTCAGTGCTACTATACGGGTCAGAGACTTGGCGTGTTATAAAGAGCACCTCAAACAAGTTACAGACCGTCATCAACAGCCAGCTCTCTTCGCTCAAGATCAGATGGCTAGAAAAGATCAGCAACAGAGATCTCTGGGAGAGAACCAACCAGGAACCGATTGTGAAACAAATAAGCAGGAAGAAATGGAGGTGGATTCGCCATACTTTGAGAAAACAGACATCACTAGACAAGCCTTCAAGTGGAACCGGAAAGGGAAGCGGCGAGTTGGTCGTCAGTGCAAGGTTGACTTGGAGGAGGTCATGTTAAGAGGAGATGAAAGCATGTGGGCAGACATGGAGCCAAGTGAAGACTCTAGCAGAGAACCGAACGCAATGGAGATGTGTGGCTGAAGCCCTATGTTCTTCTAGGAATTAAAGGAAACAATAATAATAACTTGAACATTATATTTGCTGCTAGAGACAGAATACTTTTCCCACAGTTCAATACTGCGTTAGCAACAGAATACTATAGGATGTATTTGAACATTCTATTTCATGTCGTTTAGTGTAAGCGGTTCGATAACTTGAAAATATACCTTGGCTTCCGTGTTTTGCCTTCAGTTGAAACAATGTAAGCACACACATTCACAACATCCACCAGGGAAGTCCTAACCACTACTTTCAAGCTGCATGGATGTTCCTTAAAAAAGTGAAAGAGCGAATTTCTGACTCTTATAGACATACTGCTGGTCTACCTATGGTGTAGAAGAACTCCAGAATCCGAATGGTGTATGGACCTGTTCTGGTCATTGGGAACCATAAGAACGCTGTTCCACTGCTTTGTTTTCAGGATCCGATTTGAAGTCAAAGTCTTGCAGGGTGTGGCCTGTTACAACAACAACAATCTGCTTCAGTGTGAGTGTCCAAGCGGTATCCCAGCCAGCCCTGGTGAATCCCTTGGTGCACAAAATGGACCAAGTCTGTGTTTTAATGTAAAGTAAAAATAATAAAACTGCCTTTTTTTCAGCAATCGTGTTTTAAAGGAATTCTTTGGATTACAACCTCCTCTTGTGTATTAACTTGTTTAATAGTTAGTGGCTAGGAGTGGTATCCAGTTTACGCCGTGCTCGTTTCATCCTTTCTGGAAGTCGTCTTCTGAATGTACTTACATCCTCACTGAGTGGTTGTGTTCCCACTAACACCCAAACCTAGTACCCAGCGTTTATAACGCCAGAATATCGTCCGTTAATCCACTTCCTATGCAACAGGTATAACAATTTGGAGTTTAAGATGTTGGGCACTGAGTTCGAGTCCCGTGGGGATTCCATCATTTAGGATGCAAGTACATCCAACTGACTGATGAGTCCGAAGTAGGTCTTGAAACTCATCCTTGATACCATTGCTAGCCACCACCAGTCAAGGAAATCCGAGTGCAATAATGACGTCTGTGAGTATTGACGATACTTACAGAAAAAAGGATGAAACAAATCTGCGGGATATTTCAACTTCTTATAGGCTTATAAGTAGTGTGAGGAACGCGAGTTCTGGTTTTCACTTCTAACCACTATTGGAATCTAAATGTTGTGTCTGATAAATTGATTGTATTACTACGGTACAACTAACTGGTTATTTGATCGATAAAAATAAAGTGGTTGGTTACAGGATTTCATTATTAACTGACCACGGTTACAGAATCATTGGGATACCTGCAAAGAATACCGGACCGCTGTTTCGTTCTAGTTTGGGACTCTTCATCAGTACGCACCCACATCGCAGGGTTCGAACCCATGACCTTCTAGTTACAAGGCCAGCTGGTAGACCACTGGGACCCCGTCCAATGTCTAGTCCGTGAATTCCAACTTCTGTCAATTCATGACACGGCGCAACCACTAGCGAATGTCATCGTTGGCGAGTATTTGTCCTAACATTCGACCTGCTGTACCCTAATGGTCATGACTTCCAGGTGACTACCTACCTGAATAGGTTCAGTCGCTAGTGAGCACCTCATTGACATTCAAGTATTGATTTGTTGGGATTTGATTGTTGTGAATTGGCCGAAGTTGGAATTCATTGTCTGGCCACTGGATTGGGTCCCAGTGGCTTAGTGGTCTACGAGCTCACCGTGTAACCAGGAGGTCATGGGTTTGAACCCCACAGCGTGGGTGCGTGCTGATGAAGGGTCCCAAACTAGGACGAAACAGCCGTCCAGTACTCACTGCAGGTTTCCCAGTGATTCTCTAACCGATGTCAACTCATGATGAAATCCTGTAACCAATCAATCAAATCCCTACAAATCAATACTTGAAGAATAAAGTGGACTGATACTAAGTGGCCTATTGGTCGTAATAGTTGGTACTTTAAATAAATGATCACTGCTCATGGAATAATTGAATTACTGTCACTGCATTGGCATCAAAATACAGAATAACTATTCATTAATAAACATTATGAAAACATCTCTTCAAACTGTTGTTGATGTACTGGGTGGTGTTTGAAGGTGAAAAGAGGTTAACTCCATAATGGATAAGATTTTATTTTAATAAATCACACAGTGTTGTACAGTTAAATTAACTGATGACGTTTCGAGCACAAACTATTGCTCATAATCATATCAACTTTATATGGAGTTATACACTACCACAGTGCCCAAGTTTTATACTTTTATGAAAAGAGGTTGTGGGTCTTGGAGAGACTCAAATCAGTCCTTCACTACGAGACCCGATCGCCAACCAGGTTGTTTCTGGTGGAAAAGTCTGAGCTGACCAACAACGGCAATCAGCGAACACTAGTGACTGGAGAAACCTAAAGCAAGCTATGTCTTTCACTTACCTAAACAGCCTCGTTTCAACTACTGGTGGCACGGATGAGAATATCAAGACCAGTCGATATCGGAACAGCAAGACGTAGCTTCATTACTCTGAAACCAGTGTGGATATCTACTGCGCACTATACATAAAGAACAAGACCCGGGATTTTAACATTAATGTCAATCCATGCATCGCTTACATATGGTTCAAATACTTGTCGTGTCACCAGAAACATTTCTAACAGGCTACCGTAGACAATTTTAGTTCCCTGCTAATCTCTTTCTCCTCAGCAACTAGATCTTTGGCTCTGTTAATCAGATTCTTGGCCACAGTTACTTTGGTGGTTCAATCCATTCTTGAATCAAATAATTATCCTAAAGCCTTTATAAAAAGATATTTAAAGCGTAAAGAAAAGGATGGATCGAAACCTGTTGCTATGAATTGGGTTAGTACAGCGGTGATTCTTTACCACAAAGAAACATCGGATGAGATAAAGGGAATCCTTAACGATCATGACAAAATAAGAGTGTATTTTCGTGCAACTCACACCTTACGCTCCTCATCACTGGTGAAGGTTAAGGATAAAATAGAAGAAGAAGGCAGCCAACAGAATTGTGTGTACTAGATCAATTGTGGGGACTGTGACGACGTATATGTAGGAGAGACTTCCAGACAGGTAAATATAAGAGTGAAAGAGTACAAACTAAAGACCTCTGCAAACTTAAAGAAGCTAGAAAACAGATCAGCGATTGCTCTGCATTCGATAGAAACAGGACACAAAATCGACTTTGATAGGACTAAGATTCTACAGAAAGCTTTTGGTTCGTATAAAGAAAGACTTACTGAGGAGGCTCTACATGTATGGGTGAATCCCAACAGTTTGAACAGACGTGAAGGTGTGATGTTAGCTGATGCATGGCAAATCCTGATTAATAAATAAAAAGTGGATATGCATCACTTATTAGTCATACTTGGTCTAAATTCCTCATTGTCTAAATCGCCTTATGGAGAGACTAATAAATGTTTTACAACACTTTACCCATACACACACACACGCCATTGTATCCTGCATAAACACATATATTTCCATATTCAATTATCTACGAGCATGAACTTTTAGTTGGACGTAAACACTAAAATTCTGATAAAAAGTATACTCTCTTTAAAGTGTTTAACAAAAGTAGACTATAAGATGGTTGGAGGCGATTGGCAGAAAGCCTTGCCGGGACCTAGATTTCGTGCTAGTTGGCACTCTTCAGCAAGGCGTATCTGCAACCTTGAAGGAACTCAAGTAGACTAATGTTTGTAAGTCTGAGGTCGAATTTTGGTCACAGCTCATACAATTCTGTTTGTTTATGATATTTTGATGACTGTTTCATGATTCATATGACTGGACAAAGTTTTTAAAAAGAGCAGGAGATGTCCTTTTTATATATAAACCTAAGATGTTAATTTTAATTAATTTCCCTGAAGTTCGGACCAGTTAGCCGAAAGCAGGAAACGTTGGAATTACTCATTTCAGTCTCGCTAAGATTTTACAAATATAATTTTTACTGCATATGTCTTCTTCTCACTCGGCACCCAATTATATTTTGGAACACTATTCTCAGTCAAATCTCGATCACAGTTCATATGAATTATGGTTACTGTAGACTTTCATCAACAGCTGGTTTGATTCTTAAGATCATATGGTTCGTCAGAAAGAACACGAAACTCTGGCAAAAAACCAGCTCATACTCAGCCGATGAGGTGGTGCCGTTAAATATGATAGGAAGGTAAGAAAGTATTACCAATACATCAATGAATAGGATTCCTACTACCTTTAATCGGAACCCCTTTTCACTTTGATTTCAGTTTGTTTTAAAGCTCTACACCTATAGCAACCTCAGAAATGCTAGGGAGAACGAAATGTATACGAATTTGGGTCTTATCAAAGTATCACAGTTTGGACAGTGACACACTCACGACTGAATGAAATAAGCTACATCGCCTGTTCCTTGAATGATGATGCCATCCCCTCAATAATGACAATTTCGTAATTTGTGTTATATATTTTACACTACTAACTATTAATAAGTAGTTTAACTTGTAATAATAAAGTATTTCACTAGATGCATCATCTTAAGTCAAATTTATACAAGGTGATATGAATTAGGTTTCCTGTCGACCGCTTCCAACTACCTAACATCAATTCATAGTGCATACTGATGGCCAGTCGGCTAGCTTGATGATCACATTACAAAATTGTATGACAGAATTGACTCAGCACAAAAACGAAGGACTAAATCTATGATATGTGTTATTCCGTTATGAATAATCGATGTAAACCTATATGAGACCGTTCGTGAATCTGAATAGCTAAATCAACGGTAGCATCTCTGTGTCTGGCATCAAGTAATACAACAGTGTAACGGAGCTTATGGCGAGTAGTCATCTGAAATGATGACAACCAGTGGTATTCAACAGAGATGCTTATTTTTGCTTAATTTCACTACAAATGTACTGATGAATGTGACCCCGGTTAACCTAGGGACTTTGAGTATTCAAATTATGTTATCATCCTAGGTGAGAGCGCTGATACAATGCAAAGTCTTCTGAACACCTTGAATAGAAGTTTAGGAATGCCTGACATACGATTCGCCCACATCAAATGTAACATGATAGTTCAGGACTGTTCTACATAGGCTCCTAGTTTGAAGGTAGCGAATGAATTAGATGATTGCTGACGAAATCTCAGCATGGATAGAAGCATCTCGCTTGGAACTTGACAGCTTATGTCATCTCCGGAGTAGACATAATATCTTACTATCAAATAAACATTAAATTAGTTGTGTTCTTTAGTAGTCTAAATACACTGTAGCACTCCTGTGTTGAAGAGAATGGAAGAAAAATACCTAATAACCGTCTTCAAAAAGAATGAATATCCCCGCCACAATTTCATCAAAAAGTGTTTAAAATCGAGTCACAACACCAACAAGAAACCATCATCAAAGACCACAAGAAAATTCATTCTACCACATATAAAAAATATCCCCGAACTAGAATCTAGAATACTAAGACCGTTTGAAATAGATATAGCACACAAGCCAGCCAGCCAGAACAATCACTTCATTTGATATTGTACGGACCAAAAGATCCAACAGAAAAAGATTGATTGTGCTGGTCAAATGGCTCAAAATTGTTTTCAGTATATTACAGATCCACTTAGTCAATCATCTTATAGTGCAGATTTTAATCTCTCTCTCTCTCTCAAGGTAATATGTATTTCTTTGACATTTCAGATATGCTTTCTCGTCGGATTTCCGAATATCACCCTGCATAGTGGTTAAGTAAAAGACAAACAGAATCCATTTATAGCTGTATTCGGTCTCATCTTCTGGATACAGAACACAAGATTGATGTCAACAGGGCTGGTTTAAAAGTCATTTATCGCATACCAACAAATCTTCACTTCACCTTAACAGTTCGTTTACTAAATATTGCTGAGGCTGGTTGTTGGGATCCACATTAAGAAGCCTAACTTACGTGTCTAAAAGAAGCTAGTTCAGACGCTTTCCTTGGCTTGGCTATCAGTCAAAGTTCTAATGATCCTCAATTTTTTCTATTTGCTATCACATTTTTATGCTTATTACAATTTAAGCATATTTAATGAACTGTAATTCCATTGTGATCTTACTTAAAAAATCGATATTATTTAAAATAAACACTAATATTGTTATTAACTGCTAATCTAGAATATTCTATGTATATAAACATATACGTATATAATTGTAGAGTCAGAAGTGGAGGATATTATCGAAAGGGGGATATTCTTTGCTCAGTTATTTCAGATACGCCTTATTGATAAGTGTCAATAGGAACGGAACCAAAGTCCTGAAGGGCTTTCTACGGATGGCTTGCAACCATTTACTATGAATTTGGCATTATTACTTTTCAAAAGTAACGCGCTACCAACTCAATTGCACTTCTATTATGGGTAAAATTTTATTTTGATAAAGTCTCACAGTGTGTACAGTATACAGTAATATTTACTGATGACCACGTTTCGAGCACAATTTATTACTGCTGGTAATCATATCAAGTTAAGTTACTCACACAACTTTCTAACTTCGTTTATATAATTCCATTATTTTACATCGCTTGACTTGATTGGTAGTAGTATTTTCCATATTTCCGGTATGAGTGATGAGTCATTCCTACTGCATGTGTTGGGCGTTGTCTCGATGAACCAAGATTCAGTAATCCATCTCTACCTATATCCACCCATCTATATTACTTTTTAGAATTTTGACTCTGTCCCACCCACCCTATTATGTCGTTGTGTGTTAATGCATGAAGTGCAAGCTGGTGCTGAGTATTTTTCTAAATTACTTATCTTCGCGGATGAGGACAGTCATTCTTACCTTAGCTAAATTCTTATGTTCTGACAGACAATCTGACTACCCCAGATCTACTTGTGTGACCTGTGTAGTTGACCTCACTCACAGCCACTTCAAGGTATTTTGTAAATTATATTATTTTGTCTAATTGGGTTCACCGGGTTGACTTGTCAACTTGTCAACTACATAGATCAGTCAAACTAGTAGATCAGGAGTAGTGAGACTGTCTGTGAAAACATAAGAATTTAGCTAAGGTAAGAATGATTGACCCCACCAGCGAAGATAAGTAATTTATAAAACAGCTCAGCACTAACTTGCACTGCATGTATTAACACACAGCGACACAATAGGTTGGTGGGAGAGGGTTAAAATTCTAAACAGTAATATAGACAGGTGGATAGAGAGGTTGATTACTGAATCGTTGTTCATCGAGTCTAAACCCGACACGTGCAATAGGATATGGAGAATACTACTACCAATCAAGTCAAGCGATGAAAAATAGTGATGGAATTATATAAACGAATTTAGAAAGTTGTGTGCGTAACTCAACTTGATATGATTACCAGCAGTAATAAATTGTGCTCGAAACGTGGTCATCAGTAAATATTACTGTATACTGTACACACTGTGAAACTTTATCAAAATAAAATTTTATCCATAATAGAATTATACTCTACCACCACAGTGTACGAGAAGTTTTATTCATATATCAATTGCACTTCTTTCTTTTGTATGTGTGTTTCTAATTTCAAATCACATGCTTAAAGATCCATTTGCAATGTGATAATGTTTAAGCCTACAATCATTAAAGCGTACGTAAAAATATGAAGATATATATATATATATATCAAGTTTAATACTTATGCATAGCTTTTTGTTGGTAATTTAAGATATATTCTACACAAATTTATCCATTAATATGCATAATAATAAGTAGTATCGAACATAAAACGTGCATATAAACATCTATATATGGCTATATTATACATTTAAATTCTTGACCTTGTAATGTTTTTTCACCTGTAACACTTTTGCTAATAACTTGATAATTTCTACTCTTCGTTTTATTTATTTATTTTTCAAGTATTTTGTACTTTTTTCTCAACAAAAAATATCAATAAATAAAAAAACTAAAATTTGCATATAACGTAACAAAGTGATCCATTCATTTTTAATGTTTGCATAACATAACGCATCATATTCAATTTACTTAATATATATTGAATGTTCAATACTTTGTGTGTGTTTGTTTAAACTGGATGCTTATAAATGACCTTGAATTTTTTTAATTTTTAAATTTCACTTTAATTTAGACGAAAAGTGTTAATGTGTTTTAAAGAATGAAAAAGTGTGACTACTAATTACATGATGATATATACTACTGAAATGATATCAGTAACTGGAAACTAATCATCAGACCACCACCTACAACGCGCCCAACAATACCAACGACGGAGACATAGCTACCAGTGAACATCAACCCCCCGACGAAATCAGATGTCCTGAAGGCAATCAAGATGCTAAAAGCTGGAAAAGAAGCAGGACCAGATGGACTCCCAGCAGAAGCATTGAAAATGGACCCAGAGACAACAGCGGACTTGATGACGCCACTACTGGAGGTGTGGACGGCTAGCTTATGTTCGTGGATACGAAGATGAAGGGGACGTCCACTTTGGCCAATGTAGTGTTTTTCGCAGTTGTTACAATTTATTTTGTAGATGATGCTGGTTTTATCTTCTTTCGCTGTTGAGCCTTTGGTTTACATAGAACTGAGTGGGGTGATTTTGTTGGTTTGTGTGCTACGTCAATTCCTAAAGGTTTGACGAGACTTGCAGTGATTTCTGATATATCCTTTATATATGGCAGGGTGACTTTCTTTGTGCTTTCCTTGGGGGATTTTGGTTTGAGTTATATTAATTTAACGGTTACTTGGATATACAGTTAAGGACCATGGCTACAAATTATTAATATAGTCCACTGAAACGTTCACTGCTGGAGTCGTTCGTGTCTACTGGTAGAAGCTGTGTGCCGGTTGTAGAATTGTCTTCGGATGAGGATAAGAGAGGTTCCTGTGGTAAATCCAAAATATACAACACGGTTATGCGTGAAGCAAGTAGACAGTATAGACCAGTGAGAAGACGAAACGACCAACAGTACACTGTATGTTTAGATTGTACTCGGAAGTTATCAATATTACAACATGAATCGTTTTAAACAAAAGTCATGTACAATGTTTCTAATTTCAACATCTAACAAAAGAGTGTACAATCATATTGTTGCGTACTTCACAAACATTTGAAATTACACAAGAGTTCGAAAGAAGTATGGGAGTTGCAAGCAAAGAAATTTTCACCTAAAACTGATACCTTCTGAGATTCATTGTCAAAAACGTCAAACCAAAAGTCTAGAGAAACGAAACATTACTTGTATCGAAAAAAATGCTTTACATGGACCATGATTTCAAGGGAGACTTAACCTGCGATATCTTTAAGAGGAGAATTTCAGCACCTCTGAGAAGAACATTCTTTGCAGTAACACGAAGAGTGTTATTCTCCAGTCGTCCCCTTGGCATGTAGAAGCCTTAAGGACAAGATCTCACATTTGACTACCTAGGTGTGCTCCCCTGGAGCCAGGTATATTTGTTGTTTGCCACGTACTACGTCTAGAAGGTTTCAAGAATACTATCTTTCAGAAAAGTAGCAGTGACTGTGTAGCGTATGCTACTGTCACTGTTTATCAGTAGTATGTAACCACACTTTCATCAGCACAAAACACATCAAATAGCGGAGTGATAGACTTAACGTCAAAGACAGCAAATAAACCAGTATGAACCTGCAAAACATGGGGAACACAGAAAGGAGACAAGGAAAGACGATACGCGAAGGAAGGGCAGAAGTAGCAACCACAACACTGCGGAAGATCTGTGCAAATGACGATAATCAGATAAGGTGTGCATCTCAAATTGTAAATAAACATCCCGTTAGCAACTACTCCTGTGTTCTGCCGTTACAGCTGTATAAGGTGTGTGATAATTGAACATTTTGGTCAAAACTGACGATTCGAAAGTAACAAAATCCCCCTTCAAAGTAATCTACAAAGTGAAAAATCACCCGCAAAAGGCAATATGCTTTCATCTTTTTTGCATTGCTGAAGCTTTAGCCATTCATTTAGAGAAACTGGATCTATGCATACAAAAGAAAATTACTTAACCACTAATGCTACCATTGTTGATAACATTGTTGATTTCTTGATATTGGATAGTTGGAGGCAATCGCCCAAAGGAACCCCCACCTGACCTAGGTTTCGTGCTAGTTGGCACTCACCAGTCAGCAAGACGTATATGCAACCACCTCGAGGGAATTCATGTCCCTGCTTCTGAGATTCGAATCCACGTCACCCAGTGACTGCTGCAGTCAGAAACGATACCATCAAGATATTCGGGTCCATGAATGACCTCCTATAGGACTGTAGTGGGTATATTGATTGGACCCTATTAACTAGTGTGGCGTTTCTAGTCCTTTCTTTGGTGCAGACTAAATTCTATCAGTCAAGTTTGAAATGTGGCCACCATGCCACTAGGTAGCTGGCCATCACGGTGCAAATTGACTTGATGATATTAGATAGTTGGAGACAAGGTCCAAGGCTTCCTGCCGACCGGAACAGGCTGGATTCAGGAGAAACAAGTCTTGCGTTGATCAGATCGCCACATTACGGATCATCATTGAACAAAGCTTGGAATGGCAGTCACCTCTCTATCTCAACTTCATCGACTTTGAAAAGGCCTTCGACAGCGTCTATTGAGAGGTAATTTGGAAACTACTTCGCTACTACGGGGTGCCACCGACAATTATGCATCTCATCCAACAGCTGTACGACAATGCTACATGCTGCAATGCTTCAGCCGTGCGTCTCCATTGCGTTCGGTTCTCTGCTAGAGTCTTCACCTGGCTCCAAGTCTGCCCACACGTTTTCATCTCCTCTTCACATCACCTCCTCCTCCAAGTCACCCTCGCACTGAAGACAAACTCGCCGCTTCCCTTTCAGGTTCCACTTGAGCAATGGCTTGTCCAGTGATGTCACTTGATGGTTTCCTATGAGTATGGCTAGCCAATCCACCTCCATTTCTTCCTGCTTATTTGTTTCACAATTGGTTCCTGGTTGGTTCGCTCATTGCCAGAGATCTCTGTTGCTAATCTTTTCTGGTCGGCCATCTGATCTTGAGTATTGAGTGAGGACAGCTAGCTGTTGATGACGGTCTGTAACTTGTTTGAGGTGCTCTTTATAACACGCCAAGTCTCTGACCCGTATAGTAGCACTGACTTCACATTGGAGTTGAAAATCCGGATCTTATTTTTGATGCTGAGTGCTGTTGACCTCCACACAGACTTGAGAGTAGTGAAAGCTTGTCTTGCTTTTCCGATCCTCGCTGCTTTGATATCCTCATCAGTTCCGTCAGCCTGTAGTTGAAACGATACTTCCCAGGTAGGTAGGTAGGTTGTTTCTTTCAGGTTCCTTCCATTTATGCTGACTGTTGTCTGTTGTTGTTGCTGCTGTTGGTGGTGTTGCCCAGGAATCTTCATCACCCCTGTCTTCTCTATGTTCACCTGAAGTCCTATCTTTGATGCTTCTTCTGGCAACTTGTTGCTTTTCGCTTGCATATCTTCCAGTTTGTGGGAAATCAGACATATGTCATCGGCGAAGTCCAGATCCTCCAAGTTTTTTGTGTGAGTCCATTTTATGCCTGTTTCCTCATTGCCCATTGTTTGTCGCATTATCAAGTCTACCGCAATCAGGACAATCATTGGCGATAGTAGGCAGCCTTGTCTGACTCCTGTTCTCACTTCGAAGGATTCCGTAAGTTTCCCGTTGTGGATTACTTGGCATGCAGCATTGTCGTACAGCTGTTGGATGTGATGTATAATTGTCGGTGGCACCCCGTAGTAGCGAAGTAGTTTCCAAATTACCTCTCAATAGACGCTGTCGAAGGCCTTTTCAAAGTCGATGAAGTTGAGATAGAGAGGTGACTGCCATTCCAAGCTTTGTTCAATGATGATCCGTAATGTGGCGATCTGATCAACGCAAGACTTGTTTCTCCTGAATCCAGCCTGTTCTGGTCGAAGTTTTTAATCCAGGGCCATCCAGCCATCTAGATGAATACTTGTATAAAATATGGTTCAACATCTCGATTGATACTGCTGTGGAAAGTGAAGAGTTACTCATCTTTTCAGTGATGTCATTCTAAAGCTGTACATTCGCTCACATATATAGTAAATTGTATTAATAACAATAGGAATATTTCCAGAGATGTGTCATTAGAATTGTAAATTTTTCAGATGTCAAATTACATAGTGCAGAAAGCATTAACCGGGTAGAAAATTAAATTAAATAAGTAAGTTAAGTGACGTAACATAATTTAAGGGGTAGAGCAGAAGTCAACTGGTTCTAGTGAGAAGTCATGACCAGTGGGGTACAACAGGTTGAGTGTGAGGACAAATACTCGCTAACGATGACATTGGCTAGTGCCAGTTACGCTATGTCATGAATTGGCAGAAGTTGAAATTCATGGGTTGGCCAGTGGCTTAATCGTCTACAAGGTCGCTGGTCTTTTAACCAGAAGGTCCTGAGTTCGAACTCCGGTGGGTGGGTGCGCACTGACGAAGAGTCCCAAACTAGTCTGACGAAACAGTTGGCTGTTTAGTACTCTCAGTTGGTTTTCCAATGGTTCTCTAACCGATGCCAGTTCATGATGAAGTCCCATAACCAAACAGTCAAATCCCTACAAACCAATACTTGAATAAGGTTTGAACGTGAGTCAAATTGACAACAGTGGTAATAAGGGGCAGAAATTTAATAGTTGGTGGAGGAAGGAAGTAATACATTTAAGGAACAAAATACAAAAATTATATATTTGGTGTTAAGTTAGATCAGGTGCATTAGAGATTTAATGACTGAACAAATTTCTTTTGTAAGTAGAGTTCAGGATTGAACATGTGAATTGCCACTATTGCTTCTGCAGTGTTTAAAGAAGTTTGATTCGTCCACTTTTAATGAGATTCCCATGTAATTTTACAATAGATACAAAATAACTCTTATGGTTAACAAACACTTTGGCATTTGATGAAACAAAGGTTTCTGGTTCCATATCTCACTGAGTGTACCATATCATTGACTAGGAATACAATCCAAGTAAATCCAACTGACGAGTCCTAAATCACGACGAAACCTATCTACTGGACTGGACCCCAGTGTCAGTCACTACCAACTACATAGCACTGTTTTATTTATTTTTATTTTATTCTGCTAGTTCCTTTAAGGCACATAAGAAGACAGAACGAAGCGGAAGAAGACGTAGAGAGGGAAAGGGAGGTTAAAGGCAGAGAGTGAGAAGCTGGTGTTGATTAAAGTATACAGCATTCAAGTTTTTGATCACAGTGGGTTGATTTCCTTTAGTGACTACCTGCAGGAAGAAGTTGTCTGTATTCCTAGCATGAGAAATCATGACCAGTGGGCTACACCATTTCGGGTGTGCGATGACAAACGCTCACCAATAACCTTGATTGATGGTTACGCAAACTGACAGAAGTTAGATATCATGAACGGAACACTGGATTTCGTCCCACTGCTTGAATGGTTAACGAATATGAAGACCCTAGGTTCGATCCCTGCTAGGGTCGTTGGAACCTACTGCTGAAGAGTCCCAATAGTAGTCATCTAACGAATATCAATCCGTAATCAAAAACCTGAAATTTCTTGTTATTAAAAGTCAATCTGAACGAAGAATATTCTTTTCAATAATTTCTCTTCAGGTTCTTACAATTATAAAATATAATATTTATTGTCGTTACAATAATGGCCAGTTATGCTCCGGATACATTTTTTAGCGTAGAATAACAGATTAGTTATGGGGTGTCAAAATAAATAAATAGTCGTACTTGTGTGACAAACGTGCTAGGCTGAATTCGATTACAAAATATTGTAAAATGGGAGACAATGGTGGTGATTAATCATAATA
>CALYDE020000840.1:0-30388 GCA_944472155.2 Trichobilharzia szidati
TTCTATGTATATATATATATATCAGTTCATCTGTTGCTGTAGAGCCAGCGAGGTACATTTGTCCTGTCAGAATGGGTCAAAGAACACTATCCAGGGTGGCTGAAGAAGAGAAGTAGTGGCCGAATAAGGAGTACAATAATCGAACATCTGATACAACATATTTCGTTACACTTACATTCAAACAAAATATCTGTAATGAAAGACATCTTTTTTGTTGGTAAAGTTAATACTGAAGATATCGTGAAACCTCGGGGAGTCAGACATAATTTCCATCCTCATTCTGATTTACAAAATATTCTTTATTATGTTATGTCAAAAACCTTTTTTACAATAGTTTCTGTGCCATCCAAACTACATACAAGTTTAATTTAGATCATTTGTAGTACCATTTTTTTACAGAACCATGGAAAGAAAATGAAGGTGTACTTGGAAATTCTTCACTCCCCTTTCTGGAGACTTTTTGACAACACCTACTCATTGCTTAACATGCGGTACAGTTCAGAACCCTTTGATTACAGTGCGAGCGCGTTAACTATTCAGCCATTGAAATAACAACCGGTAACCCAAAAAGGAAACTACCCAGTGAACTGATCAATGACCTTGAGCAACCAATCAGATGAGTCCGTAGTAGATAGGCGGAATTATGAATGCTGTACACGAATTACGTAGCAGATTCCAGTATCATTGGAAGGAAGAAAACATATAGATGTGGAGTTGTGATATATTTAAAAAGATACACCAGTTCCATTGGTGGATTCGTGTACAGATAGGTACACAGACTGCCGAAGCAGGATATCTGTTCGATAAGGTATGCCATTCTTTTTTTTAGTTTGTGAATATGGTAGGTGTTTTCTTCGTTAACGAAAATTATGATGATTTCTAATAACTAGATCCTGAAAAATTCATATAAGGATAAAACTTGAGCACTTTGGTAAAGTATAACTCCACTATGGATAAAATTTTATTTTGATAAAATCACACAGTGTGTTATACAGTAATATTAACTGATAACGTTCGAGAACAAATTAAACAAAATAGTATAATCTACAAAATACGTTGCAATGACCGTGAGTGAGGTCAACTACATAGGTCAAACTAGTTGTAGATCAGGAGTAGTGAGATTGAAATAATAGAGAAGATTTGTAGCTCAGATGGATGATTTGCAATTAATAGTGTTCTCTGAGCTGGTTGGTGACTTTACGCTAAAAATTGCGCTGAAGGGGGAAGTTTTCCAGAAGGACAACGAAAGCTCCGGAACTAAACCAACCAGCTCAGAGAACACTATTAATTGCAAAGTAGTGAGATTATCAGAATATATAAGAATTTAGTGGCTAAGGTTAGAATGATTGATCCGACGAAGATAAGTAATTTAGAAAGAAGCTCAGCACTACATTACACTGCATGCATTAACACACAACCACACAATAAGGTGAGAGAGGGCCAAAGTAATATACGTAGATGGAGAGAGGGAGAGAGATTGATTACTGAATCCTGGTTCATCGAGTCTACACCTAACACATACAATAGAAGCGACTCTACGCAAATACCAGAGATATGGAAGATATTATTACCAGTCAAATCAGAGTATAATAAATAATGTTAAAATGCATTCAATTCACATTCTAACAAGTTACTTATTTTTACTATAAAAACATCTTAATTCCCAACTTGTTGTATTTTATTGATAGCACTAATATTATTTCCGAATGTACCTATCTTATATTGGTTTTATTCAAATGTCTGATTAATTTTACTATTATATAAATGAAGTAAGAAAGTTTTGTGAGTGCCTTGACATGGTTATGAGCAATAACTTGTGCTCGAAACGTCGTCAATTAATATTAATGTATAACACTGTGTCATTTTATCAAAATAAAATTTTATCCATAATGGGTCCTGAAAAGACCAACTACAGCAGTGGCATCCGAAATGGAGAGTTCACGAGTGTTTCAGTGCAGTTGTATCAGTACTGCAGAGATATTTTAACAGCAGAAGGTTAAGACACGGAAGCTAAAGTAACTTTTCAAGTGGTCTAACAGCTATTTATATCTATCTATACAGTTTATATTCTTTAAGCAATCACTGAGCGTGTGATTTTGGTTTACTACAATAAACGACATGAAATAAAAATGTTCTGTTGATAATGCATTATTGAACTATGGGAATAGTAGTCAGATGTTAACACCAACAGATACAGTGGTTCTTACTGTGAGAATAATATTCCTCTGGAACCCATTGTCTGTATCACACCACCACAGTATAACCTCATGGAAAATGAACAATATTACCCAGGAACTTGGGGGCATCGGTGTCCTTGTTCATGTTGAACGAAACACTGCTCATAAAAAGGAAAAATAATTGTGGTAGATTGATTGGTTTTGGGATTATATGACACCTTGTTGCAGAAAGGATATATCTAGATGATCTCTGATTGTAGCTACAATGTTTCATCACGTAATATCTAACGTATAGTCTTACCTGGTGCAACCATACACACGAACCAATAGAGCAGCTACATCTAACTCTCATCCCTGGGTTAAATCCCAATGTGGTCAATCATACAGACGATTTTGTTAATCGTTTCGTTGCAACGCACACACAAATTCTATAGAAAGTTTGTGGAGTCACTTAAAAAAGAAGATTAGAGCAGTGAATGGGTCAATAAACATGACGATTTATAGTTATTTCAACGAATTTATGTACAGAAATTGACTTAACCTGACTATGATGACGCCTATGAGAAGTTGGGAGGTTTTAGTGGAACACATATAAGGACATCAGCCTATGTAACTATTTTTTTTTAACAATACATTACTCATAAATAGAAGTTATTTTCAAATTGCGCGCTTTTACTGCTGAGTCATCTGATTGGTCAATAGATTTTCCTCAAGGTATTAATTAGACAGTTTCAGTTTTCTTTCTATAGTTTGGTTTGTAAGGATTAATTTTGCTTTTACGAGTTGATCACGGGTTGATATCAGTTAGAGAACCATTAAAAACAGCACTGGAGTACTGGACAGCTTCTGTTCCATCCAAGTTTGGAAATCATCATTTTTGATGGCTGTAGTTTTGAATTACCTAAAATCCAATGACCCACAAATTCTAACTTCTGTTACATCTCAGTCCACAGTGCCATCAACATCAAATCTGAACTGCGAGTATCTGTCTTTACAGCCGACTCGGTGGACTCTAGATGTCAGGATCTGTTTGTCTGTCTGTTTTCGACATAGAACTTTGCACATATGTGCAGCAGTTCAAGTCGCCACACTCCCTCCATGTAGCACACAAAGCAAGAGAAGAAAGTAAAAAGGAATGCAAAACAGAGACAGTAAACAGAGGTGTGAGACAAAGGAATAGTAATAACGAAGAACAAAAAGCAGTTTCACTGGAAATCATAAGTCACAAGGAGTGGATGCATCTGCACCAGCCATTGAGAACGATAACTTTGAGCCATGTCACCAATTGTTTCCAGCCTTCATTGGTTTTTACCGTCCCGAGGACCCCAACCAGTCAGGAAGTCTACACCTTCCTGTCAGGATTTCACACTAGAACTCCAAGCAACTTCATTCATTAGTGTAGTGTCAGTCTACAGGGATCTAATTGATGCAGATTTCGATGATGAACTGACTGTATGAACTACTTTCATGTAAATACGCCTCATCAGTGATTTCTAACAAACAACAGAAAACTGATGACAATTGATGATGTAATATATCACCAGCAATCTAGTTATGTTAATTATTATTACTCATACTACCATTACTACTCTTCCTTAGTAGGAATCGCTGTGATGAGTTTGTTCAAATATCATCCATTGAATATTGAACAGACAGTTGTGCATATTTGAGGTGACCTTAATACGAAACAAAAGAAAATGGAGTTATATATATATATATTTATCTTTTCTGAAATAGTTACCTTTTGAATAATACAAAAACAGACTAAATTTTGATTCAACTAAAAATATGTACACATTATTATATTATTATTATTATTTCTTTTCAGTTTTTGACCAAAAAATGCTCTTTTTTCTCTCTTTATCCTATTAATATTATTTGTTTTAATTTTTGTACCATAACTGAAAGGTGTAAATAACTGAAGAGAGTATATATATATATATATATATTTGAATAAAAAAAGATGTCATTAATATTGAACACATTGAATATTTCAAGTTATGTATGTGCATTTAAGAACAATGAAAAAGAAAACTTATTTTCATCATTCTCTCTAACTGAAAATCACAACAACAACAAAAAATAGAAATTTATTTAATGATTAATTTATACTAAAATGTAGAGAATAGATTTAGTTGTTCTCTTTTTCTGTTACTGAAACCACTAATGTTGTTATTGTCAGTTGAATTTCCCGGTTAACTGATTTCATTCAATGTTCAACCTCTGTTGATGTATCATCATTAGTTATCATGGAGAGTTTTTAAGATACAGTTTACAATTTATTAAGGATAGTAGGCTATATATTGGCGGCCTGTTTGAATTTTTGGGCCTGCTATCATAAAATCTACATATTGCATCCAACCTACCACTTACTCCATTTATTTATCACCCAAATGTGAATTCCAAAAGGATTATTTACTCTCGCAACTTTATCATTCATTTACGACCCAATGACTTTCATATTCCCAAGAAACCAAGGAGGAAGCATCGTAGTGGCTGGCAAAGAGCTCTTAAACGTACACCAATACACTTAACCACGGTCCCTGTCATAATGAACACCAACTGCCGCTCTCTGCCTAACAAAATAATGTACCTACAATCCTTGATGTCCACTGACACTTATCACAATACTGCGATAATCACATTACAAGAAACATGGTTACACGAACTGTACCATGACAATCTCATCTCTCTAAAGGACTTCATCCTATTTAGACAAGACCGAATATGTGGTAATAAGAAAAGTGGGGGTGGAGTTGCAACTTTTATTAACTCAAAATGGTCTATTTCTAATAATGTTTGCTTCTCATTCTCAAATGACTTCATAGACTGCATCACCGTCAAATGTCGTCCCAAACATCTCCCCAAATATAAACACATCTTTATCACAAACATGTACATTTCTCCAAGTTGCTCACTATCTAATCTTTCAAATTTTGCTGATGAATTTACCATGTTCGCCGCTGCCAACTTCGACAACTCTCTGTCTGTTATTACTGGGGACTTCAACTCGTCAGATTGCTCCTTCCTTGAAGCACTTGGTCACTCTAACATTGTCAAATTTCCCACTCGACTAGACAAAACACTGGATTTAGTTTTTACAAATGACGAAGGAATCTATGAAGCACGTAAACGTGCACCGATCCTCAACTCTGATCACTCTATTGTTCGTGTTCTACCAAAAATTTACAGCAAAACACATATTAAAGTCTTCTCGCATCTGTCTATGAAAGCACAACAAAGATGCTACTCATCCGAAAACTTACTCAATCTAAGGTGCATGTTACAAAATACTAATTGGGACTTATTCCATGAAAGTTCATTAGATAACACAATCGTCAATATAACGGACTATCTCAAGTTTTGCCTTGATATATGTTGTCCCAAACAAACTCAATTCAAACGTCTCGACCGCTTCTCATCTCCTTATCTCAAACAACTTCGCAGGAAAAAAGAAACTTTGTACAAATCCAAAGACAAGTTAGGACTCAAAAAGATTAATGCTCAGATCAAATCTGAAATCAAAAATCTTAATGCTATATATAATGATACACTTTTATCATGTAAATCTCCAATCAGTATGTGGAAACTTTTTAATGAAATTACTGGTAATAGTAAGCGTTGTAATACTTTTCCCTCTTATGATGTTAATGCTCTTAATCAGTCTTTTATACGCTGTCCTTCTACTTTAACTACCTCTAATGTTACCTATCATGTTGCTGAAAACTTTCATGACTTTAATACTCTCGATGTTCTAAAATGTCTTAAAACACTCAAGCCCTCACGTAGCCTAGGTCCTGATGGTATACCTGCCTATGTTCTAAAACAATGTGCAGATGTGTTGTGTTCTCCACTAACCAACATCCTAAATGCCTCTTTCTCCAAAAATATCGTACCTGATGCATGGAAAGACATCAAAATTGTCCCTGTCCCTAAACCTGGAAATGGCAAGAACGTAAAGTTCAGACCCATTGCCATCACTTCCCCGTTTCTAAAGGTTATGGAAAAACTAATACTTCTTAAACTCGAACCCTCCCTTAAAAACTTCGAAGACCCAAAACAATTTGCCTATAGACAGGGTAGGAGTACATTAGACGCTGCAGCTGTCTTACACAACAACATCGTCTCATCATTAGATAAAGGTGCTAAATACGTCCGCTGCACGTTTCTTGACTTCACTTCTGCTTTCGACTCTGTTCCTAGATGTCTCCTGCTAAATAAGCTCTCTTTGACGAAAACTGAGTCCTGGGTCACTAACTGGTTGCACTCCTACTTCTCTAACAGAAAGCAGTACACCGTATACAAAGGTAAATCATCCTCTGCTGCACTCACTGAAGCCGGAGTCCCCCAAGGCGCTGTACTCTCCCCACTTCTCTTTTCTTTCTTTCTACATGACTTACCATCTTCAAATGACATTAATTTTGTCAAATACGCTGATGATCTGTCTGTATCTTTGCCTATCAAATGTCAAAGCGACTGCTCTAAACTTAATGGCTTTCTGTCAGAAATCAACCAGTGGTCCAAGGAAAATGGTCTTACTCTAAACCCTTCCAAATGCCAAACAGTCAATTTCACCTTTAGGCATAAATCCGACCTAAACAAACTGTTTGGCTCTCACGAGGTATGCAAAATAGACGGCACTGAAATAGAAACTAAATCGGAAATTAAATACCTAGGTGTCATTCTATCTGCTGATCTCTCCTGGTCGTCTCATATCTTAGCAATTTCTAAGAAAATATTCCGTCTTGCCTTCTACATTAAGAAGTTAAAACATTCTGGTATTACCCAACCCCTACTCCTACAATTTGTTAACTCTTGCATTCTGCCTATTGTTGTCTATTGTTCCCCCTTAGTTTTTCCCGGGCTACTGAAGAAAGACTATACCTTATTACGCAGGATGTTAAAGTTTATCAGCAGGGTAAGCAACGTGCCACTGAACCAGCTTGTTAATATTCTGGTTGACAGGCACATGGACTCATGTGGAAAATGGGCCAAATCCATTTTATCTAACTCACACCACCCTCTTCACTCACAACTCTCCCCTTGCATCTCATCAGGTAAAACAAGAAGCCAATATAGAAAACTATATGCTCGCACCAGCAAGTACAAAAACTCAACCATACCCTACTTAGCTCGCGTTCTGTGTGATAAAGAAAGCATTAGGCGTGACACCTATAATTCATTAAATAGTCAGTAGAACAACTCGACCTCGTCTTTCCAACTCATATCATTTATAGGTACAACATTTCCTTTCTTTCTTTTCCTTTTCTCTCTCTTTTTTTCTGTTATGTGCTACTTTGTTTCTTTCTTCCGCTTACGCCAGTTAATAAGACAGCTCCCACTTTTCTAACACCTTCAAACACTGTTTCAGCTTTACCTTTGCTACTGAACATGCCAATGTATTGTTGTAATAATGAACTGTGGTTTCCTCAATCTATGTAGAATTCTATTTATTGACAATGTACTAACTGGATGCAATACTGTAGTAAAAATGCTGAGAATTCCATTCTGTATCACAAGTACTGTTTTGGAATAAAGCAAATTATTATTATTATTATGCCTATGTTAATCCTTTCGATTTGTTACACACAGGAGGTCCAATCTCTCCTTGAATGAATCAACGGATGGCGCTGATACGACATGTTCCGGTAGGGAGTTCCAATGGTTCACAATTCGATGCGAAAAACGGATCTCCAGACGCAGACGATTCGACCGTGGTTTTCGAACCTTGAGGTGATGTCCTCGCAATTGGTTGGTGCTAGAAGGAAGAAATAAATTAGATAAATTAGCTCCAAAATCATTTCTTAGGATACGGTATGCTAGTATTAGGTCACCCCTAAGTCGTCTGTATGACAGTGGAAATAAACCCAGTCGACTTAACCTCTCCTCATGTGAGAGGGTTGAGAAACCCTTTATTAGCCTAGTTCCTACTCTTTGCACCCTTTCTAATAAGTCTCTTTCGTATTTGAAACACGGGCTCGCTGCCTGGATCCCATATTCCAAATGAGGTCTGATATAAGTCGGATATAATATACGAAATATTTCAGCGTCAAAATTCGCAAAAGCCTTGCGTATGGCCCATAATATTCGAAAACCTTTAGTGGCTGCAGCTCTACAGTTTGTTGCTGTTTTCAAGTCATGCTGCACAACCACTCCCAAGTCCTTGTACTCAGTGACTACTGGGAGAGTAATGCCATTCATTGAGTAATTGTGCACGTGACTATGAGATACATGCATAACTACACTCTTGCTTAAGTTAATCTCCAAGGCCCAGTGCTTACACCAATCACTTAACAAGTTTAAATCTTCCTGCAAAGCAAGTTAGTCACTGTCATCGTGTAAAGCCCTCCATATCTTGATATCATCAGCAAACAGTGAGCAGGATGACCTAACTACCGATGGAATCTCATTAACATAAATCAGGAAAAGAAGTGGGCCTAGAATTGTACCCTTAGGAACGCCACTCTTAACCGATTCCCATGTTGTTAAAACCCCGTTAACTCGTACTCTTTGTCTTCTGTCCTTTAGAAAGTCTTGAATCCAGTCGGCAACCACTTTATTGATTCCTAGACTACCTAACTTTACTAGAAGACCTGAATGAGAAACCCTGTCAAACGCCTTGCTAAGGTCGATGAATATGGCATCCACCGGTATATTAGCATCAGCTGAGCTTGCCCAACTTTCTCTGACCAAAAGAAGGTTGGTCAAGCAAGAATGACCTGCTCTAAAACCATGCTGTTCCACAGCGAAAAGTTTGTTCCCTTCAATGAACTGAATGATAGCATCACGAATTATTCTTTCTAGTAGTTTAACTTTAATACTGGTCAAACTAACAGGACGATAGTTCTGAAGTAAGTTTCTAGATCCGGTTTTGAAGACCGGACTAATGATGGCATCTTTCCAGTCTCTTGGACATTTAGACTGGTCCAGAGACATATTGAAGATTACCGACAATGGCTCGGCTCGGCTATGTTTTCAGCCAGTGCTGTTAATATACGTGGGTGGAGTTCATCAGGGCCACTGGACTTACCAGGATTGAGCCTTAGAAGGTACTTTAGGACAGTATCCTTTCCAATGTATAAGGGTGCCATTTTCAAGTTACCTTCTGGAAAAGTTACAAAGCTGGTATCGGTATTATCAGTTACGTTGAAGTTAACCGTTTAATATTATTTGACTAATGATGATTAAGCGTGATAGAATCCAGGATAAACGTTTCAATAAACTAACAAGACCTAAATAAGATTATGGCCACAGCTCCACGACTATACTGTTAAAGGTCACTAATATTATGTTATTTTTATTACTATTCCCTTAGATTTTCAAGCGGAATATAGGACTTCAGTAGCACATCTCCATTTCATCTGCTTCAGTTGGCTCCACAGTTGCCCAGAAGTTTTCACCTCCTCTTCATGCCACTCTCAGAGCCATGTCCGAATCGCACTCTTCTTTACGAGTTACAATCCAGAAATGGTCTAGTGCGTGATTTCGGTCTCCTCAGTCTCCTCAGCGTGTACTCAATCCACCTCCATTCCATTCTGTGTATTTGTTAGGCAATATAGGCTGGTCTCCAGACTTCCCTTTGGCTTAATCCTTTGTGACAATTTGATCTTCGTTACCAGAACAAAGGTAGGCAACTGTTGATGGAAGTTTTCAGTAGCGTGTTGGAAATGCTTTTGGTGACACGCGCAGGCCAGGTCTCTGAAACATATAGAAAAACTGATGAAATTAACATTGGTGTTTAAAATTCAAATTTCGTTGCTTATCTACATTGATGTCAGAGTGATGGACGTGTGCCTTGTCTTTTCCGATTCCAGTTTTGACAATCTCATCCATCCCGCCTGTAGCTGAAATAATGCCACCGAAATATGTGGAAGAAGTGTCGGCGAAGTCCGACAATAGCGTTCCAGGGATGCGAACGCCCCAGTGATTTTGAACACATGTTAGTCGTTGACTAACTGCACCTGTCATTATCATAGCTGAAATATCAACGCTATTCACCATATAAGCAGCAAATTTCACCCCGACTATATTTTTAAGTACTGTTCGGACAATGTGTTAATAGATCGTTAAGGCTAGGATTAGAGTTAAGGTTAGTATTAGGGTTAGGGTTAGGATCAGTGTCATAATTAGGATTAGGGTTAGGATAAGAGTTGTAATTACGGTTAAGATTAAGGTTAGGGTTACGATTAGGAATAGATTTAGAATTGATGTCATTTATTTTAATTTGTTTTATTATCCACATTTCTCTGGTAAGTAGTGGAAACCATAGTAATTCAACCGAAGGCATTTGGAGAAGACTGCACAACAGGATAAGAGAGATAAACGATTCATGAAAACAGCTCATCTTCAGTCACCTCGGTGAATACATGTACAGAAACTAGTCTAACTTAGCAACTCTGATACTCCTCATTATAATTGGGACGTATTTTTAAGTCATGTCAGAGAAAGATACCCCGTTTAATGTGTTTTCATGCACTTTCTTGTAAATACACGTCATTTTTCATGCAAAATTCCTCATTTTTATGATTGGCCGCTCAAGGCCACCCGTGCGTTCGTATCCCTTAGAAAGCTATTGTTGAACTTTGCCGAAGTGTCCTCGTTCGCTTGAAATCCTGCTTTCTCTGTCTACCTCTTCTTCAAACGGTCGGTTTTCGTTTGTATATCTTTGAGTTTGTCCGATATTAGATAGAATTCATCCAAAACTTGATAATTTTTCTGAAGACAAGACCAGTACTTCAGTGAAGAGTTCCTTTTCAGCGGCAAATTCATTTTCACAGCTTTGCAATTGCAAGTATATATGGTTATTTTGTATGTGTGTGTACATTAACTTTGTCAAACGAAAGTACAATTAGTAAGTTTTTGGTGAAGTTACATTAATGTACACATACATACAAAATAACCCATATGTATTTGCGATTGTGCAAATATGAAATTGAATTCGCCGAAAAAAGACTCTTCACTGAACTATTCGCCTTCTCTCTATTAATGTTTGAAAAGGGAATTTTCATAAACTAAAAAGTAGCAAAGATCCTTCTACAGTGAAGGAACTCCATAGGTTTCTATGGTACTCTGTCAAACTCGCGGTAGCGAATGCGAACTTTTTTTCAATGATTGTATCACTAATCGTAAATATCCGACAGGGTTTTGGAAAGCACTGTGAAGAAATCATTTATATGCTGACACAAAGTCCCTCCGACGTCATGCACTGAATTTGACCGACTCCATCAAAGCACGTATTCCAGAACTTTAAAGCAATATTTCACAAAGGTCTCCGACCTTCCACGATTTCCTGCCAAGTGAAATTCAAAGGTTTACAGAATACGCCACTAAAGTCACTGAAAAATGGTCACAGTCTACTATAACCCAACTCATAAAAAGCCTCAAATATATCAAAGCACACAAAAGTTTTCTGATGACCCTACAAAATTCGTATTTAACTACTCTTCATTTGTTTTATCCAACTTGCAGTTAGAAGCTCTAACCATGGGTCCAAAAATTTTTGACATCAACCTAAATGCCAACAGACTTCATACTCATGTACAATTTGAAAACTC
This sequence comes from Trichobilharzia szidati, assembly GCA_944472155.2. Classification (NCBI taxonomy): domain Eukaryota; kingdom Metazoa; phylum Platyhelminthes; class Trematoda; order Strigeidida; family Schistosomatidae; genus Trichobilharzia; species Trichobilharzia szidati. The sequence continues at coordinate 11,732 of CALYDE020000840.1, forward strand.
AATTACCCAAACAAATGATTCAACCGCAATCTCTGAACAGGAACTATAGCGATTCAAATCAACAATAATCTACTGTCGTCATCAATATCTGAATACAAGACTAAAGGTCTACAACCACCTCACAAAACAGCAAAGAGAAGAATTAAATCAACTGAAACACAACAAAGAACTTTTAACTACCTGTCCAGATAAAGGAGCTGGCGTGGTCCTTATGACAGAAAGGACTTTATAGAGAAAATGAGTAAAATACTGTCAGATAAAACTAAATTCTTGCAACCACCCAATGAAAAAGATAGAACAATCATGAAGTTTATGATCAAATTTGACTGACAAGATCAATAATACCAAAACTATACGGCTTACCAAAGATACATGAAGCCAACCTCCCACTGTGTCCAATTTTAGATATGTCAGATTCCCCATACCACTGAATCGCGAAATGGTTAGCTGACATCTTAGAACCTGTAAGAAAATAGATTCACTTCATGACACCTTTCAATTCGTCAACTGTATTCAAGATATCAACGTAATCAACAAACATATGCTTTCTCTTGACATAGAGTCACTATTTACCAACGTCCCACTCACAGAAAACTGTCTATAACATTTGTCTATGTATATAGACGAGAACCAGTTAAACATCGGATTACCGACAACTTGTTTAAAAGAACTACTATTGAAATGTACACTTAATGTACAATTCACTTTCAACAGTGTTATTTACAAAAAACAAGATGGGATCACAATGCGATCTCCACTAGGCCCATTGCTAGCAGACTGCTTCATGGCAAACCTCGAGAATGGCCCACTCAAATCAACTATTGATAATTTCCAATTGTATGCTAGATATGTGGACGACATCTTTATTAACATCTGTGATGATGGTCACGATCTTAATCAATCACTACAAGTTTTCAGCAACCGCCATTAAGCTACAAAGTTTACTCTTGAAATAGAAAACGGATTTAAAATTCCTTTTCTCGATGTTGAAATTACAAGAAGAGCTGATGGAACTTTAAGAAGGTTCATCCATAGGAAATCCACGTGGAATGACTAATTGACAAGCTTCTAAAGCTGGGTACCAGTCAGTCAAAATAAAGCTAATTAGACCTCCTGCTAATCGCGTCCGACGCATCTGCAGCTGTGATCCCCTGGAAGAACAACTACACATCCTGAAAGAAATCTTCATACAAAACGGATATCCACTAAGATTCATAGACAAAAACAAAAAAGTCCGAAAGCAAGAGACGCCATCCGTGCCATAAAAGTTACTTTATATGAACCTCGACTTCAAAGGTGACCTACTCAGTGATGTCCTTAGGAGGAGAATTTCCACTTTCTCAAGAAGAACTTTCTTCGCAGCAACACTGACAGTAGTGTTCTTCAGTAGCCCACTAGTCTGCAGAAGCCCATAGGACAACATCTCGAACCTGACCACTCCTGTATATATACATATACATATATATGTATATACATATATATATACATATATGTATATATAACAGTTCACGTGTTCCTAAGGAGCCAGCCAGGTACATTTGTCGTTCGATGCGAATCCTGTCAAAAAGGGTCAAAGAACACTATCCAGTGTGACTGCAGAAAGGAAACAGTGACCGTATAAGGAGTGCAATAATCGAACATCTCGTCAACACTGGTCATTCCATCTCAACAAACTCCTCTTCCTTCAAAGTAATTTACAAAGTGAAGAACAACCTACCAAAGACAATAGGTTTCCGTCTTCTTTGCATTGCAGAAGCCTTAGCCATTCAGTTAGAAGAAACAGAACTATACATACAAAAGAAAATTATTCAGCCACTTCTACTATCATGGTGACAACTCTGTTGATTTGACTTAACTTTTGCTTGTATGCTTATTTTTCTAACTGCCTAAAACTCATGCGTAATTCCGTATGTAATTTTGTTTCCATGTACACCCTGATCACAAATCTTTCATCAAACTATTCATGTTGTTACGTAACTCTACTTTTGTGACAACTCATCACTTTTGTCACTACTCTCTTATATCAACATCCAATTCATCTGAATTTACTAATTGTATTTTCGTTTTACAGAGTTAATGTACACGCACATACAAAACAACCATTTATATATTTGCGATTGTACAGCTGTGAAAATGAATTTGCCGCCGAAAAGAGACTCTTCGCTGAACTACTGGTCTTCTGTCTATTAATGTTGGAATGGAGATTTTTTATGAAATAAAAGTAACACTGATGCTCACAAATTCACTTAGAAATTAAACATATCGGTTAAAGAATTCTGCACAGTCCATTAGATGAATTATTGATAGATTGCAATGATTCGGATGTCAAATACATTGGTAAAGGTGATAGAAGCGCGCACGAAATCTCACAAACGCCGTTATTTTTATTTATTATTGTTCCGTTGGTTTCCTAGTGGAACATAGGGATTCAAATGCACGTCTCCACCTGCTTCTGTCTTCTGCTGTACTTTTCACCTGCACCCAAGTTAATCCATACTGTTTCAACTCCTCTTCATACGATCTCCTCCATATCACCCTTTTAGGTTCCACTCGAGGGCCTGACGCGCGATGTCACCCAGTGGCCTCCTCAGCGAGTATTCAATCCATCCCCACTTTCTCCTGCATATTTGTTGAGCGATTGGTTCTTGTTTTGTTTCTTCCCATAGTTTCTTGTCGGTTCTTGTTCTTTCCGGCCATCTGATCTTGAGTAGAGAACGAAGACAATTGTTGATAAAGGTCTGCAACAAGCAATTGGAAATATTTTTTGTGACCCGCTAAGTTTCTGTTCCGTATAGAAGAAGTGACTTGACGTTTGTATATTGGAAATCCGAATTTTGTTGTTGATGCTGAGTGACAGCGGAAGATTTCCAGATTGGTTCCAGGCGAGGTTAGCAGACGCCGTTAAGATAATGAAATCCAGAAACAAGGCTCAACAGTAATACTGAATGTAGTAGTACACAATCATACAAAAGGATTCAGTAAGATGGCATTCTTACAATCTTATGTAGGAGGATGGAAAGAAAGACTAATAACTGAAGCTGGATTTATTGAAAGTATCAAGTCATATGGTAAATTACCTTAGGAATACAATGAATGTTTCCCAAGAAGTGTTAGTTATGTAGAAACTCAATTAAGTAAATTGTATGACATGATGCAATTGATAGGACTGACTGGATCGAGGTCAAATAAGTTATCCAATGACATTATTTTCAGACCACAACGTAAACCAAATCCAGATTTGAGAAATAAAAACCTCTACCTCCTCAGCGATTGACTTGAAATCTTTTAAAATTTTGACTGCTACTTATCAATTCACGCGCATAGACTGCTGGAAAATCTTGTCAGTAGCATACACCACAATATATGTTCCTCCTTTTTAATAAGATCCTCATCAACAGCTGCTTTAAACAGATTTTAGCCTTTTGGGATAGTAGGAATAGTCTTATTAGCCTTGTTCTGAGAAATATGTTTAAAGGCAATCTAAAATTGGTTACCGGATTTCACCATGAGCTGACATTGGTTACATAACCACTGGGAAACCAACAGGGAATACTGGACATCTGTTTCGTCCCAGTTCGGGACTCTTCATCAGTACGCATTCATCCACAGGGGGTTCGAACCCAGGACCTTCTGGTTACAAGGCGACCTCGTTGGAAAACCTGGGAGTACTGGACAGCTGAATATCAATCTAATATTCTCAGCATAATTTCAACCTTATTTAAATTTTCAGGTAAATACTCATTGACATCATTCTATGTAAAACAAGACTCAGTCCTCTAAGAATAATGTCTCCCTCTTGAATTACACAACGGTAGGTTAAAAGACAATTTAAGATTTGAGTGTTGCAAAGTAAAACTATAATTGAAAGAGAAAAATAACCAGCAACGCGGATGTATTATGATGAGTGGAAGGGTGGGGATGAAACTTCCCGTGAGGTATTTTCGCTTACAGTCTAAATATGATATATTAGTTGTGCAGAAAAAACAAAGCTTTAAAACACCTTTGAAACAGCCGAACGTAACATTTGTTATTGATTACAGCATTCCTCTGGGCATGTAATACAAAATCAGCTACTTGAGGAAGTTCAAATTGTATTTATCCGTTTCCATCCTACTAAAGATGTGTACCAAGAAGAAAGCACAGCGAATTTATCACTTTGTCCTGCAGAGAAATTAAAGTAGCCCAGTAGGTCAGGGAGGTCACTAGTCCTGAAAAATAAAACAATAATATGTATGAGTTTTATGCCAACCGGATGATGACGCCATGGTCAGCACGAGCTTATCATTTGTGAGGTGTACAAAGGGGTGTGAAAGGTGATCAAAAACGACACATAAAGAATAAAACCATGTAATATTATATCAGTATTAATTTATAGGAGCTAGCGTGATCATGTATGATAATACTGCATGTCATGTGAATGACAAGGTGAAACTCATGGAAGCGTTTGATTTGAAAACAGCAGTTAGACAAAGCTGAGTATTAATACCAGTAAAATTTCTTATTTTCATGGACTGGATTATGCCTCAGACAATGGGGAGTAGGAAGAAAGGAATACACGTTAGGTGGATAAGAAGAGTCTAGAACATTTGGATTTCACAGATGATTCATGTCACATAGATTTGAAGACTTGCAGGCAAAAACCAACACGTTGGCAAAAGGAACAGTAAAGATGAAACACTTCAGGTGAACACAGACAAAACGGATGTGATGAAGATAAACAAACAACCATAACAAGATCCAGCCACTGTCACCAGAAAAAAAATTTGAAAGAGGTCACTTCCTTCACTTTTAGAGAAGCATCACTTCAAATACAGATGATGGAACGGATGAGGATGTCAAAGCTAACCAGAATCGCTAAGGCAAGACAGACCTTATTCACTGTGAAATCAGTTTGGAAACCTGTTGAAATCAACATAAAGAACAAAATTCTGATTTCGAGCCCTACTGTCAAGTAAGTCACTTCTTCAGTATATTGGTCAGAAACTTGACGTCAGCGTCACGAAGAGCACTTCTCATATACTGCTTCAGAATTTTGTCAACTGCTACCCACCTTCTCTGGCTCCATACTGAAGATCAGATGGTCGCAAAGAATAAAGCAATTAGGAAGTCGATGGGAGAACGTATTGCCTAATAAATATACAGCAGTAAATGGAGTTGGATTCGACACTCGCTGGGCAGACTGTTGAGCGATATAACAGGCATTGTCACTGCTGGATTATAAGCCATATCCTGGAATGCAACTGGAGGTTGCATCCGAGAGTATGGCATGGATGAGATCGCATAAGCAGATGACAGTGGATTATGGTCAATAGTAGAGCCAGCTTCGAACCAAATTGCTAATTTGACTGTCCACTAGCTGAACTTTAGGTTTGCACTGCTATTTTTTTCATCCCTTTACGTTACGAATCAAACACAGAGTTTCAAGCTTAGGCTTAGACGTTTCTGTATCTATGGTCTCACTTATACAGGGTGGGGTTGCCAACCTCATTCCCGACTTTCCCTCTTTACCCGACATACTATCGATTAGGTAAGGTTTGAGAGTGTCTCCTCCGCCGGAAATTGTACCCTATGACCATGCTCTTAGTTAGCAGCTATTCTACCATTGACCACTAATGCATCTCAACTGCTAGTTAAGTCATTGTTTCACTGCAGTGGTGATTTGTACTTCGCCATCGATCATCAACTACTATGTCAGCAAGAGTCTTCCAATAAGCGGCTATCTCAGATGGTGATAAGTAAAGTTTCACCAATATTCACACTTTTCTTAATATTCACTGCATCCTTATTTTGTTTACAGGATTTCATCATGAGCTGATATTGGTTAGAGAACCATTGGAAAACCTGGAAGTACTAGACAGCTGTTTCGTCCTAGTTTGGGACTCTTCAGCACTAGGCACCCACCGGAGTTCGATTAAATCGAGTCCTAGTGGCTTAATGGTCTACGAGGTCGCCTTGTAACCAGAAGGTTGTGGCTTCGGAACCTCAGTGGGTGTGTACTGATGAAGAGTCCCAAACTATGACGAAACAGATGTTCAGTACTCCCTGTTGTTTTTCCAATGCTTCTCTAACCAATGTCAGCTCATGTTGAAATTGCGTAACCAATCAATCAAATCTCTACAAACCAATACTTGAAGAAATGGTTTTCTCGGTTGATTTCTGCTCAAATGCGCATCGATGGGTGTCTTTGGTGATGATATCAACGGCCAGGACAATACAGCTTATCCAGTAGTATTTCTTTCAACTGCTACAATTTTATCATCAGGCCAATCTTCACACCGTTTTTCTAATTCTGTTTAAGTTGAATAAGAATTTTTTTATTATGAAATCACGAAATGAAAAACTGCCGTCTCTACACTACAATTTTAATCATATTTCATCTGATGATATTATGTAAAAATAATAATAATAATAATGATTTACTTTATTCCAAAAACAGTACTTGTGATACAGAATGGAATTTTCAGCATTAATCACAATATTGCATCTAATTTCCTCAAATTATAAATAAAATTATTCACACAGAAAATTTTTCTACATTTACAATACGGTTAATATAAAAATAAATAAATAAAAAATTAAAAAAACATGCAGCATATAAAATGGAAATAATAATAATGATAGCAGCTAAGGTAATAATAATAATAATACAAGTGAAAATTGCCGTCGGCTTGTTTCACACAGTACTGTCGATGCGGTATACAAATCCTTGCATGATTAAAAATATTGAATATGATGTTCTCTTTACATGATATGGTGAGGGGAAAAACAAAAATTACAGCAGTCATAGAGATAAGTTGGTGTTTGCAGTTATGAAAGTGAGAACAAGAAGCAACAGGACCATAAATATAATAGAAATAATAAAAGTAAAACTTGAAGGTATATAAGGATGGATGGAGGAGATTGTTTATTTACTAGATGAAAAAAAGTTAGTCAATTCTTGCCTGACGCTATTTTCATCACATAAAATACGTGCCAAGTATGGTATCATAGAATTTTGATACTTAGACGTGCGAGCATACAGTTTTCTGAAGTTACTTCTCGTTCTACCTGAGGATATGCAAGGTGAAAGCTGAGGGTGAAGTGGATGCTCCAAGTCAGACAAAATCCCTTTGGCAAATATACTGCACGAAGTCAAATGCCTATCGACAACGACGTTAACTATGTAGTCCACTGGGACACCACTCATCCTACTGACAGTCTTCAGCATTCTATGAATTGTGACAAAGTCCCTTTTAAGCAAACCAGGAAAGAATAAGGGTGAACAATAAAGAAGAATAGGTAGGATGCAAGAGTTTATAAACTGTAAGAGGAGGGGTTGAGTTATACCCCAGTGCCTTAACTTCTTAATGTAAAATGTCAGGCGGAATATTTTACTGGAGATCGCTGAGACATGGGAAGACCAGGAGAGATCAGAAGAGAGAATAAGTCCAAGATACTTAATTTCTGATTTAATTCCTATATCATTGTCATCAATCTTACAACTGTCATAAGAATCGACGGCTTCTTTTAACTGCCGTTTACACCTTAAGCTGAAATTAACAGTTTGACATTTAGAAGGATTCAGTTTAAGACCGTTAGACTCAGACCATTTACTGACTTCCGACAGAAAGCTATTTATTTTGGTACAGTCTAGCTGGGAGTTAACAGCCATTGAAACAGTTAAATCATCAGCGTACTTCACAAAGTTTATTTCATCAGACTGAGGCAAGTCATGTAAGAAGAAAGAAAAAAGAAAAGGAGAAAGAACAGCGCCTTGAGGGACACCAGCTTCAGTAGGTAATGAAGTGGAAGACTTCCCTTTATACATGGTGTACTGCTTTCTTTCTGAGAAATAAGAGTGTAACCAGTTAACAGCCCAACATTCTGTTTGACTTACAGCAAGTTTATTGAACAAGATGTCCCTAGGGACCGAGTCAAAAGCAGATGTATAGTCTAGGAAGGCACAACGGACAAATTTGGCCCCTTTGTCTAGACTGGAAGCAATGTTATGATATAAGACGGCAGCTGCATCTAAAGTGCTTCTACTGTGCTTATAAGCAAACTGTTTTGGGTCATTAAAGGATTTAAGAGAGGGTGCAAGACTAAGTAAAAGTAGTTTCTCCATAGTTTTCAAAAAAGGAGAGGTAATAGCAATGGGTCTAAATTTGACACATGCTCCAGTAGACGATTTAGGTATGGGTACAACTTTAATGTCTTTCCAAACAGCAGGCACAATATTACTGGAAAAAGATTTGTTAAACAGATCAGTGAGAGGGTAACATAGAATATCAGAACATTTTTTGAAAATAATACTAGGTACATGATCTGGACCTAAGCTCTGGGAAGGGTTCAGAGACTTGAGGCACTTTTGAACATCATTTGTGTTAAAACCTGGAAAGGGGCTATTATTAACACTAGTAATACTGGGAAGTTGAAACTAAGTACTGCTACACGTTTTCAACAAATAGTTTTTTTGATTACAGCTTGATGCCACACCGTATTTTCAGTACAAGTATGGAATTTACAGCATGGATATCGGTAGCCCAAATTTTGCAGGCCCACCATAGATATCGGGTATGCGTCGGCAGGTGATTGAACTCCGGAACATGTGCATGGTCGGCGAGAGTCCTAACCACTGTGCCACCGACGCACCCTGAAAGCTGTGTTGACATCGATTCGATGTCCAGTATCGACCACCAAGTGTGACAGGAACGAGCTTTTTATGCAAACTTAAGTTTGGTCTGAGACGTTTTTTGATTACAATTGCTTCAGCAGTAGGTCGTAGTAGATTCGCTGTCCTTTGTATGTTTCAATATTTTGAAGAATTTGGAAATCTCGACAAAATGACCCGTATCCATATGGTGTCAAAGGTCTTTCTTTTTTTATAGAAATTTATCAAGAGAACCAAATGTATGAGATTACTAGTGTTATCATTATTATTGTTTGACTTTGACACATACAGAGTAGTTAAATCTCTGTCTGGTCTGGATTCAACATAGAACTTGGCACCGAAGTGCAGCACACAAAGGTAGACAAGAAAATGAGTGAAGAGAATCAATAGAGTTTTGACAAGTATAAGAGTGAAACAGAATGAGTAATGGTAGAAAGGAATGTGAAAGATTACAGAGACTGAATTCATCTGCGTAAGCCATTGACAACGATCTTGAGCCATGTCACCTAGTGTTTCCAGCCATCATTGATTCTTAGAGTCCCGAGGGCCCCAACCCGGAAGTCTGCATCTCCCTCCCTACCTGACTCAGTTTAACTGTCAGGGATTTCATGGATTGATGAGGCCATGTTTTTGTTTGGCCAACACTTACTCTTTTCCAACCTGCACCTACCTATATCAGCTAGTAATGCCCGTCCGTCGGGGGGGGGGGAGGCGATGGTTAGGCATGCGCAGGACTTCACCTAGCCATCTCAATCTATGTAACTTTATAGCCTCGTCGATTGATTTTCCCTCTTTGCCCAACACTCTACGCCTTACGTCAACATTACTTACCACCTTATTATACCACCTAACGTGAGAAAGAGATCGTAGACATCTATGATCAAAAGCAGTCAACCTTTTCATGTCTTCAACTCGTATTGGCCATGTTTCCGAGCAATAGAGAAGGACGGAGCGAACTACTGAGCAGTACACACATCCCTTGGTTGATAGCCGGATGTCACGCCTACGCCAGAGATGGCGTAAGTTAGTGAAAGCAGCCTGAGTTTTTTGGATCCGTGCTGAGATTTCGTCACCAATCAATCCGTTGGTGCTGATACAACTTCCTAAATAGGTGAAGTGGTCAACATGTTCTATCACTTCACTCCCTATTACTAAGCTAGGAGTTGACGTAGTCCAGTCAGTCCTGTAGCAGCATCTTACATTTTACAGGGGCGAATCGCATGCCAAACCTACGAAAATTGCTGCTCAAGGTGTTCAGAAGACTCTGCATTTTTGACTTATTCCGGCGAGCTCCGAATTCAATGAGGAGCGAAAGCTGCACAAAAGGAAACTCACGAAAAGTCTCCGCAAGGACCGTGAACAGTGGTGGTTGACAAAGGCGAAAGAGATGGAAAAAGCATTGGCGATAGGCAACACTAGGCAACTCTTTAGACTCATCAGGGAAACGGGTGGGAGAAGGCAAATCATAAGTGAGACTATTTGTGAGAAAAATGGCTCCTTAATTAGCTCTCAGGATAGTAGTTGAACGCACAATCAGCCAGCAAGCAAAAGATGATAAGCATAGAAATAGACTATTAAAATATACAAAACCGATGTGTAAGCGTGATTGATAGTAGTAGTGCTGATAAAGTTTATTCTTACAAAAGGGTAACACGTTGAAAATGATTCTATTGATGGTTTTATTCAACTAAGTTTAAGAAATAAACTTGAACAGAAGTTAACGTGTTCATCCACTTGATGTTTCAAAGAAGATTATGTAGTAATTAAGTCTATTTCGTGATTGAAAGGCTTCACACGAGTTCATTATATCAATCTACACAATAGGTTAGATAATTTGAACAGTAAATTTGACAAGTGATTATCACTTTTTTACTCATCATGTATTCACGAATGTAACAAAATTATAACATTTGGAGAGATATATAGAAGCAGATAATTAATTATTTCACTTGTAAACGTTTCAAAGTACTTATAACTCAAAAGATCATATGATATGATGAATGGCATAAGGCGTGCTTTATTCAATGAAGTAAACGCTATTTGATCTGATTGATATCATAATGAACAGTGTGGATAGCAAGTAAAACAGCGTGACGCTAGCTGGAAGTCATTGGGTATAGACTAGCAGCTAATGTGTATGATGCAAACACACTCACAGTGATGATATTAGATGGTTGGAGACAATCGGCAGGAAGCTTTGGACCTAGGTTTCGTGCTAGTTGGCACTCAACAGTCAGTAAGGCGTATCTGCAACCTTAAAGGAACTCATGTCCCTTCTGAGATTCGAACCCACGGCGTCACCCAGTGCTGCAGTCAGAGATGTTGCCGCTGAGCTATTCGGGCTCGCGATTGACCTCCTGTAGGACTGTAGTGGATATTTTGATTTGACACTAGTAACTAGTGTGATGAGTCTAGTGGTAACGTCTCTGACTGCAGCACTGGGTGACGCCGTGGGTTCGAATCTCAGAAGGGAAATGAGTTCCTTCAAGGTTGCAGATACGCCTTGCTGACGAGTCAGTGCCAACTAGCACGAAACCTAGGTCCAAGGCTTCCTGCCGATTGCCTCCAACCATCTAATATCATCACAAACAATGTACACCGTGATGGCGAGCTACCTAGAATGGTGGCCACATTACAACCTGACTGATAGAATTCAGTCTGCACCAAAGAGAGGACTAGACGCATCACACTAGTTACTAGTGTCAAATCAAAATACACACTCACAGTGTTCATCACCTCAGTTACCAGACTGCTCAAAGATAACAATGCACTCCTGCGTCTGACTCCTACACCCTCTTTTTCACCCTACATAGATATTTTAATTTCATTAGACGTATAACTTACAACAAACTATGATGGTAAATGTTAATATTACTGGAAGGACATTTCTACACAGGACAATAATATTGGTTTACATATAATATAAAAGTTCGCATAACAGGACTAGTTAGTTAGTTAGTTAGTGCGCCAAAATAATCATAGTTACTTTCACAGAATATATATATATAAATTTATCAGTCACTCCTTGAGGACTCCACTTACTTGCTTCTATGCTGCTGCCTTTTGTCTTCTTTTTTCTCTCTCTCACCATTTTGCTTTCTGTATGACTTTCTGAATGAGAATGAAGAATGTAGATATTTGACCACTTACAACGACAAGTGACAAGTGCAAACATTGCTGGTCCCATATCCTACAACCGCCGCCTCGTGAATTACCCATTACCTTCCTCCACAATACATCCTGGATTACGGTTGTGGAATATACCTTTATCCCAGTAAAAAAATTCTCAATAACTATCTGTTCGGCGCCAACAAATCTCGTTATTTAAGAATTAATGAACACACGCTGATGGTTGCATTTGAAATCTCACTAGCTCGCGTAATGATAATTTCCAGCTCCTACATGCTCCACTTGCCATTTTATATGGATTAATTCGTGATTATTCTGATTTCTGGCCGTATATGGACTGAAAATTACCTATTGTTGTGACAATACTTCTTCGTATTTTACTACTGTGTTTCCCAGGACTTTATTCCCTTCTTGAAAATGCTTTTAATCAAGTGGTGACAAGCCCTTGCCCGAAAATATGTGGCTCACTGATTGACCATAGTTATCAGCATGAAATGGAACGAAGTTTGGGTTGTCGCTCAACCTTGATGCTGACCTTAGTGAAGGGTTTACAAATTAAGATTGATAAAAGCCTGTTCTAATCGTTTGTACCATTATCGAACAATTTAAACTTTTGAAAAAGTATTAATTTATGATACTTCACGATTGTAATTTATAACATAACTGATCGTGCCCTCAAAAATGGCATGCATTCCTTGTAAACTTACCCGTTTATACGAAATATAAACTATTATTATTGTAATTGATATTAGTAGATGTTATATTTTGGTGATCAGATCAAAATGATCTTAATACTGACTGGATGGCTGTTTCGGCCGTTTGCATTCCAGTGTAACGACAGTTCATCAGATTTGACTATGCTGTATTCATTATAGCGAAAATATTCATTCAAATATTTGGAAGACAAAAGAAAATTTGAGCAAAGTTTTCGACAAATTCTTCTTCTGGCTCTACCTACATATATATATATATATATATATATGCACAGATCATCCTAGAGTAGTCGTTATTAACAATGCTAGGGTTTATTGTCGAACTAATATCGATTTGTCAAGATCAGTGGAATTACAGCTCACGAAAGATGCATAAGTTATAGGAAACATTTAAATGTAATAGTAGATAAATTATCAAATAAAACTAAGGAAATCTCTACTACAAATTAAGGACCATTAAAACTTTGATGGCCAAGGTAAGGAGAGTGTCTGAGTCAACTTCTTATTTTGGATACATAGATTAGGCTTCTTGACGTAGATTCCAAAACAGCCTCAGGAATGTGTAGTAGATGAACTCCTAAGGTGAAGTTAGGATTAGTTGGTATGCGGTAAGTGACTCTGAAGGCTTTCTTTATATCAATCTTGTGTTCTGTATCTACAAGATGAGACAGTATAGAACTATGAATGGACTTTGTTTGTCTCTTACTTAATTAACCACTGCGAAGGATGGTGTTCGGAAATCCGACGATAAACACGCCTAATTTTACAGCCTATGTAACTGGCTCCACAAAAGCAGTCAAATTGGTAGATACACATAGAAGAGCCGAAGTTAGGTAGTTTATCTTTGACTCCCAACAGCAAAAGAGGAGTAGTTTCGAAGACACAGTATACGTTAACGGCACTGAGTGCTCTATTTACCACATTCCTTAGGCGTTGTGTTGATATCTCACTGATATTATCCTTGAGGAATTGAAGTTGTAAGAACAAGGCCTTTTTTGGTTTATATTCGTATCGATGAATTTCTCTGGGTAGCCATTCTCACTGAGCAACTGTTTAGTAATACAAAGCTCTTCATTAAGGCATCCGTCAGGGTAGATTGCTCTTGCTCTGTGGACCAAGCACTTTATTAGATTGCGTTTGTATTTCTCAAGAGATCCATCCACCGGAAACGTACATGGAACGGACAACTAACTAATTTTTATAGTTGGGTGCCTATTTATAGGAAAAGGAACATAAATCATTCACTCTACTTAAGGATAAGACACATTTGTATTTCTGATTGCGTTGACTCAGAACTTGACTCCCTAAAAGCCACACTTGCAGAAAACGGTTACCCTAACTGACTGATTGACAGTAACACTAAAGGTAAGCAGTCTAAACTGGTCACTGACTCAGTTCCAAAGAAAGCCTTATTCATGAACTTGGAATTCAAAGGCGAACAAGCTTCAGATATGCTCAAAAAACGTCTCTCTAAAGCAGTCAGTGAGATATTCTTTGCAGCAAAATTACATATAACGTTCACCAGCCGCAATTTGTTCTCAACCTCTGTAAAAGATAAGCTCCCTCATCTGGCCGCCTCCATGTGCATCTGTCAGTTTACCTGCTCTTATGAAGCAAGGTACACTGGCTGTAGCCAGAGGACGCTTTCCACACGGATACGAGAACATATTCTGGCATGGTTTTATAAGAGAGAAAGGAAGTGTGTGCAAAGCTCTATTCTGGAATACCTGATCGACTTCTGCCACTCTGTCAACCCTGACCATGATTTTAAGATCATATACAGAATCCATGTTAACTTCCTTCATTTTCTTCGTTACAGACTTCTAAAGATAGCTGAGGCTTTGGCAATTCATTACTTTAAGCCAGACCTTTGTGTACAAAAGAAGTGTGTACAATCCTTATTTCTGCCTTGGTCGTAGAGGGATAGACATCTATTTATTTTGATAGCGCTATTAGAAGACGGAGATTATCTGAAAAATGTGATGTATTTGCGCTATGCATTTCGAACAATCTGATCACACATTTACTCGTAAAGTCAATATATATATGGAAAAGTTAAATTAAACAAAGTGACAAAAAAGAATTAAGAATAATTAACACAAACGTTTGGTAATCCAATCAAATGAGGATTACCAAGGTAGGTTAAGAGTAATAACAAACACAGTAAAGAAAGACCACATCTCGAAAAGACAGCTTCAGTACCAAAGAAAGACTTCGGTCAGCCATCAAGTGCACATTCTACGCCGCATCCGTTTTTTCTCACTTGCCAAACATTTTCGATCCCAGTACCTACGATTAAAGGACGAAATTCTATGGACTCTGCTTCAAACTGTATCTACAAGTTCACCTTCAGCTGCGGTGACACCTATATAGGTAGAACCAACAGAATGTTCCAATGTCGTCGAAAAGAACATGTTCCAAAATGGCTACTAAATCATATAGAAAATCCCAATGCAATTAATCTGAATAGAAATCCAGCATCATCCATTGCAAAGCACTTATTAATGTCAGGTCACAAAATCAATATTAATGACTTTCACAATTATTTCACATAACTCTAATTCAAGGTTATTGAAGGTGATGGAAGCACTTTGGATTAATCACATACAGCCTAAACTGTGTTTACAAAAAACAACAGACTTCAATCTTCACCTACCGTGGACTACATGACCTTTTAAATATGATTGGTCATCAGTATGTACTTTTGATTTATTTAACTGAGTAATTGTCATGAACTTTATTTTATTATTGTTAACCATGTTGGTTATAAAGCGGTTGTAAAGAAACTACGAAATGATATCATCTCGCGAAATTTGTCTTCTAAATGCCTTAATAACAAACTGTTTTTGAATACACAAGGGGGACTTAAGTTTATGAATAGCTATAGTCTCAGTGTATTTCAATAAACGCCCTTGACCTTTTTTATAGATGACCTTAAAAGCTGAGTTAACATCAACCTTATGGTTCATCTCGATTAGATGTTTAGCGATAGACGAAGTTGGTAGTCTGACACCTGCATCTATTGGCTTGTCACAGTTCATTTGTTTTTCTAACCATTTTGGGATATGCTCTCCCATGCTCACGTGCAAAGCGCGATTACTCCTCCCTATGTATGTGTGTCCATACACACACATGAAAATTGGTAAATTGTGTGGGATGTGACATAATCACTTGTGCACTTTTGAGGTTTGCAGTGAAGCATATTTTTAGCTTTTTCCACAATTACAAGCCGGGCTGCATACTAGGTTCTACAGATGATCGAATTCAACCTTTGTCTCAAAATCCTACTGTTTATTTCCCCGTTTTATGGTAATTTGATGAAAACTTTTTTTGTACGTTTAGAGATTAGTTGACTTCGACACCTGTTTAAAAATTTTAAAGGATATCCATTTTCAATAAGAGTATCCATTAATATTTCGTTTTCTTTGTCTATAACATCAGCCGTGCAAATACGCTGAATCCTCTTAAATAGACACTTCACCAAGCCTCTCTTATACTGTAATGGAAAGAAGCTGTGAAAATTAAGGTATTGCCCGGTTGAAGTGGGCTTTCTGTAGATACACCGTCTTACTGAGCCATCATCTCTACGACTCAGAAGTATGTTTAAAAATGCAAGCCGGTTGCGACTTTCTTCCTCGCATGTAAGACTTATATGATTCTGTACAGAGTTAAGTCTGTCTAATAGACGACTCGCATCTTCATGGTCGTCGCATATCAAAATGATATCATATATATATCTCTTATAGAAGGGCAATTTAGAAAATAAATCAAAGGAAAAGTTTTTAACATAAGACATGTAGACGTCCGCTAACAGAGGTCCTAATGGACTCCCCATAGCAACGCCATCCACTTGTTGAAAATGTTCACCTTCAAACGGTATCAAAATTTATAAAAGGGACTAGTTGTTTTAAATCTATTTATTTTGTTTATTTATTAATTCTATGCACCTTTTCCTTTTTACTACGATTATTATTAGTAGTATTCTCATTCTGAATTGTCTCCGCTTCTCGCACTTGTCATTCTAAATCCAAAATTATTATTATTTTGTTTACAAAATGTTGAATTCTACCGTATCGAATTTCACGCCATATTATGTTGTTGCTATACATCCTCGTCTCTGAGTAGCTCCTCAGCTTTCTTGCTGTATTCTTCTCTGTCCATGACTACTGTTGTTCTTCCTTTGTCGGCTGGTAGAATGACGATGTCCTTCCTATTTTTCAGCTTTTTGAGGGCCTTTAGTTCTTCAGAGTTGAGTTGTGTGTGTTGTTTTTTCTGTTTGACCATTGGTACAATTTTTTGGCGTATCTCTTCCTGTGTTTCCTCCGTCAAGTTTGATGATTTGAGTAGTGATTCAAGAGCAGCGAAGAAATCAGTTTTCGAGGCATCTCCGGTGTTGTAGTCTAATCCCTTTTGTAGCAGTTGTTGTTCCGTTTTCGATAGCGGTTGTTTTGATAGGTTGACTACGCAGTCAATAGGTGTATTGTCTGGTTGTTGTTTTCTAATCTTGGTTAGCTTGGTTTTGAGGACTTTACGTCTTTGTTCTCTGTATTTTCTACCTGACAATGTGACTGCGGTGATCAGCGTTGTCAGGTGTTCCTGGTTGAGGGTATTCTCTAGTTTTTCTTTTTGAACATTTATTATTTGTTGATATTTCTTGATCCGATAATGTGCGTCTCTCATCATTAATTTGACCATTCGTCTTCCACATTGTTAGGCCGATTTCCATCCCACTGGGCAGTCGACTGGTGGTTTTTATCTGACACTGGTCGGTAGGATTTGATGACGAAGGCACTCATGGAGAAAGAATAATTGTTCTCTGGTGGATCCTTGTCTTTTGGCGAAGTCTTCCCACTTTCGAACAGAGAGAAGCGTGTCCCGCTCGTAAGATTTAGATATGACGAGATTTGCACTAAAGTCAATCCTTTGAAATCACCGCAAAATCTTTTGAATTATCTTTATCAAATAGCTGTATGATTAAAAGTGAACGGATAAATTAATGAAACTCAATGTGTCGTACTTATTGATATAAGTAGTGAGAAATTAGTCACATTAAACGAGTGTAATATTTCATTTGGTTTTTCGTGTCACATCTGTCTGGTAAAGCAAACCCACCGACTGATATGAGCACTTTCCTCCTACTTCTAATACTGTATTATTATTAGTATTATTATTCCCCTGTATTCCGAGTGGCACACAGAGCTCGAACAGCACATTTCTATGTTGTATATATATATATATACGATTGTACAGCTTGATAATAAATTCATTGTTGACAAGCGTCTCTTCGCTGAATATTGTGTTCTTAATGCTACAATAGGAATTTTTTAAATCATGGAAAATTCCCATTGTAACATATAGAAAATCAAAATAAATGATTCAGTGAAGAGACTCTTTTCAACGAAGAGACTCTTTTACCCAAATCCCTACGTACCCGGCTCATCTGTATTGCTGAAGCTTTGGCTATTGAAACAGAAAAGCCAGATCTCTGTGTACAGAAGAAGTTCGTTCAACCCCTCCAGCTTTCATGGTCTTAATCCCTCTATGCTAAAGTATGGTAAACCCCAATCATATTTTATCTCTACCAATTTTTCATTTCTTCATTTTTGTCTATTCAATTTGTATACTCTTCCCTATTACGTCAATTGTTACTATTACAACTCTCACTTTTAATTGTCCCCGGTATTATTTCACTTGTTCCACTGGTCATTCTAAATCAATTCCTTTTAACAACATTAAATTCTATTCTATTAAATTTCACAAAATGTTACGTAACGTTTTCATTTTATTCGATTTGTCTACTAATCTTATATAATCTTATAATTACACACCCTTTTACCAGTTCTATCCATCCAATGAATTATTCTGTATATGACATTAATTTGCTTTTCCACTTGACATTTAACTACGATTATAATCACAAACATTTTAGTTTTAATTGCATTTCATATTATTATTATTTTATGCATTCACACCTATGATTTGATTCGCTCACCTGATATAACTTCTTAAAAACTATATATATACGATTGTACAGCTTGATGATAAATTCGTTGAAAAGAGTCTCTTCGCTGAATGGATCACTTGTTTTGATTTCCTATATGCTACAATGGGAATTATTAAACATGTCGATATGTCCACAGGTGAAAACTCAGAGACTCTGAATTG
>CALYDE020000840.1:30886-68905 GCA_944472155.2 Trichobilharzia szidati
AGCACTACTCAGCATCAAAAATAAGATCCGGATTTTCAACTCCAATGTGAAGTCAGTGCTACTATATGGATCAGAGACTTGGCACGTCATAAAGAGCACCTCAAACAAACTACAGACCTTCATTAACAGCTAGCTGTCTTCGCTCAATACCACTCAAGATCAGATGGCCGGCCAGAAAAGATCAGCAACAGAGATCTCTGGCAATGAGCGAACCAACCAGGAACCGATTGTGAAACAAATAGGCAGGGAGAAATGGAGATGGATTGGCCATACTCTGAGGAAACAATGCATCAAGTGACATCACTAGACAAGCCATTGCTCGAGTGGAAGCCGAAAGGGAAGCGGCGAGTTGGTCGTCAGTGCGAGAGTGGGTGTCTTGGAGGAGGTCATGTGAAGAGGAGATGAAGGTGTGTGGGCAGACTTGGAGCCAGGTGAAGACTCTAGCAGAGAACAGAACTCAATGGAGACGCACGGCTGAAGCCCTATGTTCCTCTAGGAATTAAAGGAAACAATAATAATAAACTACAGGCAACTGGTACAAGTGAGGATGTCAAAACCAGAATCAGAAAGGCGGGGTACACCTTTATCTTCTAAACTCAACATGAAAAACAAAATTCAGATTTTTAACACCAATGTTATGAAAGTCAGTTCTTCTATTTGGTTTACATACTTGGTGCTGGGTGTCACAAAAGCATTTTCAACATTCTGCTTAAGACTCTATGATGGAGATCATTTGAACGTCCAGAAAGAATTAGCAACAAGAAACTACGGGAATAAACCAACCTAGAATCTCATACCCAATAAACATACCGCAGAAAATCGATATGGACTGGATACAAGCTGAGAAGACCGTCAAATGACATCATACGCCAGGTCATCACTCGACTGGAACCAAAGTGAGAAACGACAAGCATGGCGTCGTCCGATAGTGACATGAAAGAGGTCGTGTGAGGAGGAGACTTAATAGCGGTGACCCAATGAACAACTTATTCAGGTTCTCTTCATGAGTAGTGTGACCTACGGGTCAGCAAGTGATGGTCCAGCGAAGTCACTGTCGGTAAAATAATCAGGAATAACCGAAAATACCCATTGAGTCATGAAGAAAATAAAAGACAGATTCAGCGAAGAAACTTTTCTTTATCGACGAAATCATCTTCAGAGGCTGTACAGCTGCACAGGCTGCACAAAGCGCACACTTCCCAAACGCGTCTCTGAACATTATCCGGCGTGGTTAGCAAAGGGACAGTGTAAGACAATTACTAGCTCAATTCTCGAGCATTTGGTGAACTCAGGTCACGTAGCTCCACCGGAGTCGCCTTTCAAGATCATCTACAAAGTGAAGCCAAATGGTACAAAGGGCGTCAGGCTTCGGCTTTTGTGTATGGCGGAGGCTCTAGCAACTCATCAATACAACCCTGAACTCTGTATACAGAAAAAGTTTGTCCAGTCTCTTATTGTACCTTGGTCTTAACCTTCTCACTAATCGTTCCCTGTTAAAAATATTTTGATTTTTTTCTTGTCTGTTTTGTAATTTTTAATCTTACTTTCAGTTTGATTTTGCTTTAATAATTAATTCACTATTATCACTCTCATATGGTCGTTTTATATATTTTCACACCCTCTTCACACTTGTTAAATTGACACTCAAATACCTTTATTCTCACTCAATGGCAATTTTAACCTTGTCAAATTTCTATCTTTGTTCCGTTGAGCACCACGTAATTTACAACTTCTAATTTTCACTTCTGAAGCCATTTCTGAGTAATTATATCAATTATGTCAACCCCTATTACTCAATAATAGACCAGTATATATTTTTGCAAGTAATAAATACGACTGTACAGCCTCTGAAGATGATTTCGTCGATAAAGAAAATTTTCTTCGCTGAGTCTGTCTTTTATTTTCTTCATAATCAGTAATAATAAAATCAGCTGCATAAGCTTACAACATTTTCACATTTTAAGCTAATTTTATTCTTACTTACAGTACTATCTATACTTTGTAGCAGTCAGAAGTGGATAGATACCCGATGGAGTTCAACTCGAAGTCTGTTTCGAAATTCCCATGTACACGTCAATGTAAGTCAAGTGTAGAAAGGGTTAAAAATCGGTATCCATTCGCTTCACTGAATATCTATCCAAAAGCCTGAGACTAAGAGATCCTCAGTTCTTTACCAGCACCACTGGTCAGTATTTATTATTATTATTATTATTATATTGTTTCCTTTATTTCCTAGAGGAACATAGGACTTCAGATGCACGCCACCATTGCCTTCGGTTCTCACTTGTCTCAACGTTTTCACCTGGCTCCACGTCTGCTCACATACTTTCATCTCCTCTTCACATCACCTCCTCCATGTCAACCCACCCTCACACTGACGACCAACTCGCCGACTCCCATTAGTGTTCCACTCAAGCGATGGCCTCACTTGACAGTTTGCTTTCTCAGAGTATGTCCAATCCACCGAGATTCTTTCCTGAATATTTCTTGCACAATTGGTTCCTGATGGGTTGATTCGCTCAACGACAGAGATCCCTCAACATTGCTGATCTTTTCTGACAGGCCATCTCACCTTGAGTAGTATAGATAGCAGGCAGCTGTTGATGACGTTCTGTTGTTTGTTTGAGGTGGTCTTCGTGACGCGTCACCAAGTCTCTGATCCGTATAGTGAATAGCATTGACTTCACATTGGAGTTGAAAATCCGAATCTCAATTTTCATGTTGAGTAGTGCTGTTGACTTCCACACAGATTTGAGAGAAAGGAAAGCTTGCCTTGCTTTCCCGATGATCCTCGCTTTGATATCCTTGTCAGTTCTGTCGGCCTGTAGTTGAAATGATGGTTCCCAGGTATGTAGGTAGGTAGGTGGTAGAGGAGGTTGTTTCTTTCAGATTTCTCTCATTTTTGCTGGCTGATTGTTGTCTGTTGTTGTTGCTGCTGCGGCTGTTGCTGTAGGCCAGGAATCTTCATCACCTACCTCTGTTTTCTCTATATTCACCTGAATTCCTTCCTATCTTTGATGCTTCTTCTGCCACTGATCAGTATCTAATCGATTAAATAATAATAATCAGCTTTATTCCAAAAAACAGTATGTGCATTACAGTATGGAATTTTCAGCATTTGTCACAACATCGCATCTAATTTACTCATAATATTAAATAAAATCAACTACAAGGACGTTTCCATATTTACAATAGGAATAATATCAGAAATCTGAGAAGCATAAAATGACAATAATAACTATAAATAGTAGTATTAACAACAGTGGGTCTGTTTCAAACAATATTGTCGATATGGAGTATGGAAATCTTAGCATGTTATAAAGTATTGAATCTAATGCTCTCTCTTCACATAGTATGATGAGGGGAGTGACAAGAAAAAAACCATTAACGATCACAGCTTAAATGGTGATAACAATTATGAAAACATGAGAGGATTATAAATATAAGAGGAATAATAACAGTAAGACTTGTTGGTATATGGAGAATAATGTTTATTTACTAGTGGAAAGCCCTGGATGAAAAACTTCGACCAGAACAAGCTGGATTCAGGAGAAACAAGTCATGCATTGATCAAATCGCCACATTACGGATCATCATTGAACAAAGTTTGGAATGGCAGTCACCTCTCTATCTCAACTTCATCGACTTTGAAAAGGCCTTCGACAGCGTCGATCGAGAGGTGATTTGGAAACTACTTCGCTACTACGGGGTGCCACCGACAATTATACATCTCATCCAACAGTTGTATGACAACGCTGCATGCCAAGTAATCCACAACGGGAAGCTGACGGAATCCTTCGAAGTGAAGACAGGAGTGAGACAAGCTGGCTGCCTACTATCGCCAATGATTTTCCTGATTGCAGTAGATTGGATAATGTGACAAACAGCGGGCAATGAGGAAACAGGCATAAAATGGACTCACACAAAACACTTGGAGGGTCTGGACTTCGCCGATGATATATATCTGATTTCCCACAAACTGGAAGATATACAAGTGAAAAGTAATAAGTTGGCAGAAGAAGCACCAAAGTTAGGACTCCAGGTGAACATAGAGAAAACGGAGGTGATGAAGATCCCTGGCCAACACCAACAACAACAACAACAGACAGCAATCAGCATAAATGGAAGGAACCTGAAAGAAACTACCTCCTTTACCTACTTGGAAAGCATTGTTTCAACTACAGGCGGAACTGACGAGGATATCAAAGCAAGGATCGGGAAAGCAAGGCAAGCTTTCATTACTCTCAAGTCTATGTGGAGGTCAACATCATTCAGCATCAAAAATAAAATCGGGATTTTCAACTCCAATGTGAAGTCAGTACTACTATACGGATCAGAGACTTGGCGTATCACGAAAAGCACCTCAAACAAGCTACAGACCTTCATTAACAGATGTCTTCGCTCAATACTCAAGATCAGATGGCCGGAAAGGATCAGCAACAAAGATCTCTGGGAGCGAACCAACACAGCAGGAACCGATTGTGAAACAAATAGGCAGGAAGAAATGGAGATGGATTGGCCATACTCTGAGGAAACCATCAAGTGACATCATACGACAGGCCATTGCTCGAGTGGAACCCGAAAGGGAAGCGACGAGTTGGTCGTCCAAGGGTGACCTGGAGGAGGTCATGTGAAGAGGAGATGAAAGCATGTGGGCAGACGTGGAGCCAGGTGAAAACTCTAGCAGAGAACCGAACGCAATGTAGACGCATGGCTGAAGCCCTATGTTCCTCTAGGAACTAAAGGAAATAATAATAATACTAGTGGAAAGAAGGTTAGTTAGTAAATTAGTTAGTTGGTTAGTTCGTACCTGATACTACTTCCATCACAGAAAATACCTACCAAATATGGTATCGTAGAATTTTTATACTTAGACGTGCACACGTAAAGTCTTTTGAAATAAACTTGAACAAAGCAAGAACAACAATTGTACCAGGATAATATGAGCTCATCTTTTATTATTTCGAGGATTTCTCTCAACTGGTTACAACCTGAACGATAAAAATATGAATTAAATTACATTAAAGATTTGAACATACTTTTCCACGATCACAAGGAGTAATTGGTAGGAAGTAAAAGTAACATTAGTCCAGAATGATTTAACTAATTAAGAGTTACAAACACTGACTATTTATAGAATAATTCAAATGAACTGTGATCAATATTTGACAGTTTATAAATATTTATAGAATAATTAGGCAATTAGGCTTGAAAACAAAAACAAGCTGTTGTATTTTTTTTTGTCACCAGGGCAGTGCAAGATTCACCACTGTCTCTTTCCGCGTACATAGATTTGGTTTAAGTCGTCTGATAGCAATTGCTTCAGCAAAGCGTAGCAAGTTAGGTTTTTTTGCTTGTTGATTATTTTGAATGACTTCAAGTTGTCTACATTATGACCAGTGTCTAATAGATGACGCGCAATTGCACTGTTTAATACTTGTGGACCTTTCAGTCTCAGGTTCTTTGGTATGTGTTCAGAAATGTGGAAATAACTTCGTGTTTTGCATGAAGAGATACACAAAGAGGGTAATCCGCCTGCATTTACGAATAATGCAAATGAATTATCTCGACAGGGTATTTTTGAAAAGTCAGCAGTGCTCAATTATAACTATGAGCAATATAGTGAAGTCATTTAAAGTAAACTTAGAACCGTAAGAGAAAAATCAGATATTGGACAAGTTAAAATGTATTTGAAACAATTAGTTCCCTTTATGGATTTCGACAAAAGAATAAAAAGACGTAATTCATCTAAACTGTGTAATATATTTGCTCAGTATATTCACTACAATGTCACACTGAACACACATACATGTCATGTTAGATGGTTGGAGGCTATCGGCCACAGGAAGCCTGGCTTGACGTGGGTTTCGTGCTTGTCGGCACACACCAGTCAGCAAGGCGTATCTGCAGCACTGAAGGAACTAATGTCCCTTCTGAGATTCTAACCCGTGTCACCCAGTGCTGTACCCAGAGACCTTACAACTGAGAGAATTCAGTCTGCACCAAACAAAGGACTAGATACCACACACTACTTACTATTGTCCAGTGAAAGGATATATATATATTTACTGGGCAGCTGTTTCGTCCTAGTTCAGCACTCTTCACAGTACGCACCAACCCACCAGGTTTAAAACCCAGGACCTTCTGGTTGCAAAGCAATCACTTAGAACATTGGGCCACTGAGATACGATCCAATGGCCCAAGAATTCTAACTTCTGCCAATTCATGACATATCGCGACCAATTCACAATGTCTCCTTGGAGCTCTGTGAGCTCACCTTGTAGCCAGAAGGTTCTCGGTTCGAAATCTGGTGGATGCGTACTGTGAGAAGTCCTAAGCTGGGACGAAACAGATGCCAAGTACCCCCAGGCTGGTTCTCAAATATATATATGTATATATATGTATACATATATATATGTATATATATATATGGAAATGATGAGGCGTTAAGAAGTGATAGAAGAGACACAGGTAGTCAAGTTGAAAGTCTATATTGAAGGCTGAAATAACCATGGAGATCAGTAAACCAAAGAAAGCAGATAATCTTATACTTACCCAGATATCAGAATAAAATTTACCAAGTAAGATTTAGTGTTTCACAATAGAAGACCGATGTCATCTGTTTCCTCCATTAATGAATTCAAGAGATTCCATTCGCTAATGAAGCCATTCATTGAAATCCTCTGAAGGTAAGTTGGAGAATATGTTTCAGTGTCCCACTGACTACTATTTATCTCCTTATAAACTTTTCTGGATAACTCTAATCCACCAGAGTTTCTGTCAGTTTCTTTCCCACATCTTCAAGTGCATCCTCTCTGCGTTTTCTTTGGATTCTACTAAGGAGACATCACACTAAGGCTCTTTTTTGCTGAATAATAGAGAAACTGTGGTAATTACGATACCGTCTTGTCCAAATAGGTTTTCTATAGACAAATCATCGTATTGACCAATCAGGGCGTCGATTAAGCAATATATCTAGGAAACGTAAACATTTATTTTCCCTTTCTATAGACGTAAGTAATGTGCCATTTTGTACTTCATTCAATCAATTTAAAATTGAAGTGGCAGAACAAGGATTATCATTTATGATTCAAATGTCATCGACGCACCTTCTATAAAGTGGTACATTTTCAATCAGATCTTCCAACGAAATCCGAAAATCCAATGTAAGACATGTAGACATCTGTTAAAAGCGACCCTCAGCGGTCTCCTTTTATCAACACCAACAATCTAACAGAAACAATCGCATTCAAATGTGAATCTTACATTACCAGTTCAAGGAATTAATAAATCCTTCAAATGCGACAGAGGTAAAAGAAGTTAGAAATTATGTGCTGAAATGTAATCACAAAAAATGTCAACTGTTTTGAGTGAGGGTATTTAAGTGAATAAAGAGTTCACATCAAAAGAATAGATGAACTTGAAATTCAAAGGTAACATCGAAATAGAAATTCCTAGAAACCACCTTTCTAAATGTCTGAGGTATACATTTCAAGCAGCCACCATACGTATCATATTCTTCAGCAGACAGTAAATCCAGTCTAATATTAAGGATAAGATACCGATTTTGGCCACCTCAGTGTGTATTTATCAGTTTACTTGCTCGTATGGAGCAAAGTTTATCGGCCGTAGTCAGTGTCAAGTCCACGAACGTATTCTGGAACATTGTCCAGCTTAGTTAGTCAGAGGAGAAATTAAGAACAGTAGCAGCTGCATCCTCCAACACCTTGTCAACTCTCAACATCGAGCATCCCCACTTGCATAAATGCTTCACAGCACCACACAGAGTCCTTCAATATCATACGTAAGGACTTCGCATATGTCATCTGCACATAGCTGAATCATTAGCTATTAGGGATCTGAAACCGGACCTCTGCATTCAAATGCAGTACAGATAGTCACTCGCCCTACCGTGGCCACAGTAACGTTCTTACTATTATTTTGCTTCTTTTTTATTATGTTAGTTTAGTGTTAGCCAAGGGAACCCAATTACCAAGGGGAAAGACAGATTAAACATTGGGCGGAACACTTCAAAGAACTCTTGAACCGACCACCACCCGCAACCCGTCCAGAAATACCAACAACAGCACGTACACAACTGCAAGTTGACACCAATCCCCCAACGAAAGCTGAAGTCTTGAATGCAATCAAGCTTCCGAAAGCTAAAAAGGCAGCTGGACCAGATGGAATACCCTCGGAAGCACTGAAAGCGGACCCAGAGACGACAGCAGATATGCTGACTCCACTACTGCGAAAGGTCTGGAAAGAGGGAAAGGTGCCTACTGACTGGAGGAAAGGTTACCTGGTTAAAATACCAAAGAAGGGCGACCTAGGACTCTGCAAGAACTGGCGAGGAATCATGTTCCTGTCAAAGCCAAGTAAAATCCTGAGTCGCATCATCCTGGAGAGGATAAAGGACGCACTGGATACAGAACTCCGACCAGAACAAGCTGGATTCAGGAAAGGCAAATCATGTTCTGACCAAATTGCAACTCTACGCATCATCATCGAACAAAGCATGGAATGGCAATCAAAGCTCTACCTCAACTCTATAGACTTTGGGAAGGCCTTCGATAGCGTTGACCGCGAAGTAATTTGGAAACTACTCAAGTACTACGGCGTACTCCAAATATTCATCAACCTTATTCAACAGCTGTACGACAACGCCACATGTCAAGTGATCCACAACAGAAAACTCACCGAGGCGATTGGAGTAAACACAGGAGTCAGACAAGGGTGCTTATTATCACCAATGATATTCCTAATTGTGGTGGACTGGATTATGCGTCAGACAGTGGGAAACGAGAAGACAGGGATATCCTGGACCGACGTGAACAACCTAGAAGACCTGGATTTCTCACGTGGATGATTTATGTTTGATGTCACACAAAATCGAAGACTTACAAGCGAAAACCGACCGACAAACTGGTCGAAGAAGCAGCAAAGACAGGACTGCAGGTGAACATTGACAAGAAGAAGGTTATGAAAATAACCAACAAAAACAACAACAGCAGCAGCAACATCCAGTGCCAATAACCATCAAGGGGAGGGATTTGAAAGAGGTTCCTTCTTTCACTTATCTAGGGAACATTGTCTCAACCATAGGAGGAACGGACGAGGATGTCAAATCGAGAATCGGAAAAGCGAGAAACACATTCATCAACCTGAGACCAATCTGGAAATCTTCGTCACTCAGCATCAACAACAAAATTCGGATAATCAATACAAACGTCAAGTCAGTCAGTCAGTTCTTCTATACGGATGGATCAGAAATTTGGCGGGTCACAAAGAATATTTCCAACAGCCTGTTGCAGACCTTTATCAACAACTGTCTTCGCTCTATACTCAAGATCAGATGGCCGGAAAGAACAAGAACCAACAAGAAACTATGGGAACAAACAAAACAAGAACCGATAGCCCAACAAATATGCAGGAGAAAGTGGAGATGAATTGGACACTCGCTGAGGAGGTCGCTGGGCGAGTGGGCCGTCCAAGGGTGAGATGGAGGAGATCGTGTGAAGAAGAGCTGAAACAGTATGGACTAACATGGATGCAGGTGAAAAGTACAGCAGAAGATAGAAGCAAATGGAGACGTGTAGTTGAAGCCTTATGTTCCACTAGGAACCCAAGGGAACAATAATGATAACAATAAGTGTTATTACTGTTTTATTATCTTGTCCACTCTACACAGTAATACTGATTAGTTATTCTCCCACACTTATTACGTCACGCCAACTTCTGCCTCTTTTCTATCTTCCATTTAGTTATCTCTTCTAGACTACACATTACACTACGTGATTCGTTTTTCAAGGACAAAGTTTACCAGTATGTGAGTGGTCAATTACAGAATCACTTAGTATCAACCTAATCTACGAAGCTGTTTTATTATCATTTGAGATTACATTGATGAGTGCACATCAATGAATCGAATCAGGTCTGGCAGACCAACGCTGTCAATTCCATTAAACTATTATCCTCATGCTTAGTTTCGCTCAGTCGAGCGAGAAACATTGTGCTTTTATTATTTTATTTTTAGTTCTATGCATATTTTAGTCTGTCTCTATCTGAAGAGAAGCCTGTTAATAAACGTTTGCACATTTTATGCATTCTTACACATCTTGTTCTTCCTACCTCTACAAACTTTGTAATTTTTTTGTAATTCAGTAATAACTATTGATTTTACTACTCACTTTGTTTGTTTATTTTTCTTCTACTTTTTAATTTAAATTAATAAAAAGAATTGTTTTTATAATACTGACATAATAATAATAGAAAGCAGGTAATGTTGAAAGTTAACAATGATTTTGTTTCTGAAAACTGGATTTATCTTATTGTACAGACTGTATCATTTTTATTGGACAGTTTTCAATTGCAAACAACCAATCAGAATAAGCCGTTTTATATTTGACCTAGAGGAAATATACATGCAGATGAAATAAATTTGCATGTATATATGTGGATAATACGATGCGTTTTTATCTCATAAAGAAGTTGTTAAGGTTACAGGCTAACTTCGTAAATCACTGAGGAAAACATACTTCGCCACGAGCCTACGACTGACGTTTTCTTGCAAGAAACTGTTCAGCCAGAACGTGAAAGACAAGCTGTCGCATTGGGCCACCTCAACGTGCATATACCAGTTTACTTGCTCTTGTGGAGCTGAGTACATCGGCCGTACCATGTGCCGACTTGAAAAACGCGCTCGCGAACACTACCCAGCCTGGCTAGTAAAAGGAGACCAAAAACGTGTATACAGTTCAGTGACAGAACATCTGGTCAACTCAGGACATTCAGCGCCTTTCGAAAAATCTTTCAAAGTAATATACAAGATTCAATCAAACCTATCAAAGGGAGTGAAATCAAGACATCTGGGCATAGCTGAGGCGTTAGCTATCCAAAAGCTCAAACCCACGCCTTGTATCCAAAAGAAATACGTCCAACCCTTGTCCCTACCATGGCCATCATAAACAGGTAATTCTTCTAATAGTGACTATCCCATTGACTTTCTTATCTAAACTTCCGGTTTATTCATGTTATTTTAAGTTTTTCTTAATCCCTGTCTACACTACCATGTTTTCATATCCACACTTCCTGTTTATTTCTACATATTTAATCCCTGATTGCATAAACAATTATTCATCACATTAGTTTTTATCCAAACATCCTGTCTTTTTTGTTATTTATACATTTCTAACCCCCAATTGCACAATGTCAATCATCTTAGTTATTATAATGCTATTTTGTTTGACTTTTATCCGTCCCCCTGTTTATTATGGCATACTAATTCCTAATTGTAATTTTTATTAATTTGACCCTTAACCGGAAATTATTCTGGAACTTTCCCATCCATTTGATATAAATACACGAATGTACAGCCTAGATGATGACTTCGTCGAAAAGAAAATTTTCTTCGCTGCAATTGTCTTTTTAAACAAATAATTATAATAATCATTTAATGTCTAACGTGAATATGAGAGAAAACGAAATATATATATATTTATTATTTAACTGGAAATATATGTAGATCCTTCTTTGGCAAAGTTGAATTATTATTGCCAATGTCAAGATCTTTCAAAAGTTGACCTTCAAGAATCGATCAGACACATGGAATGCTATGAAATAGCATTCCAAATGAAGTTATGCTTGCCTCTTTGTATTTAGAGAAGATAGATACAGTATTCTACTTATTTACTAGGCACTTTTTTCCCGCAAATCTATACAGTTAAGTAGGGTCTAGAATTAGGGTTAGGTTTAAGGTTAAAGTTAGAATTAAGAGTTAAGATTATGGTTAGAGTTAGGAGAAGATTAAGGGACAATATCAGAAATATCAATCAGCCCTACAGTACTTCAACCTACAGTCACTTGGATGAATCGGTATCTCGTGCATGCTATGATTTCTCTATAGATCATCTGGAAGACATTCTTACAACACACAAGCTAAAATTATATAGTATAATATCAAATCTGCAATATGTATTTTAAGCGTATTTTACAACGATCAAGCAACTTTTTTGTATCTGAATTCTGATTGGTTGTTCAAGGTCACTTTGGTTTTAGCTATGATAGTTTCACTCTGCCTCGTATAATCCTCGTCCTAAAAGACAACACTGGTCATAGTGTCCAGATTCTCCTCGACCCAGTTAGCGACCAAGGAAAAGAGAGAGATATATACAAAGTGGAAACCGTGGATGATTCATGCATAGCTTGAGTACGAATATCTTGTTATTATTATTACCACGGCTATTAATTTTTGAAATCATGTGAATTTTATTCCCTCTCACTTATCGTATTACCTCCCACGATTTTCTTCTTATTCTGATGTGCATCTTATTTATTTATTTTTTATTTTTGGTTACAGCTTGATGCCACACAGTATTTTCAGTACAAGTATGGAATTTTTCAGCATGGATATCGGTAGCCCGAATTTCACAGGCCGACCATAGATATCGAGTGTGCGTCGGCAGGGAATCGAACCCCAGATCATGTGCATGGTCGGCGAGAGTTCTAACCACTGTTCCACCGACGCACTTCATCACTCATCACAAATTCCTCTAATATTTTATTTGATACTCACATTGGATGGAAATATAATTATATTATTTGTCTCTATCCACTCTTCAACACTTAAATATACATACTTATCAATTTATTGGAATGCAGTGAGAAACTCCTGTGATAGTAAACAATTTCCTATTTTGTAGGAGGAATTCTTTGTTTTCCTGCTGTGATAATCAAAACATCATTTTTAGCTGAGTCATCTTAGTCAATTAGTTAGTTAGTTAGAAAGATAGATACTGTCATAGGAATTCTGTTGGTGGATATACACTAAAATGTCTTCTCAAAAGGCTTCATCAACCACAGTATCAGTTAGACAGGATATTGACACATACGTACACACAAAGAAACACAAACGAAGGAGAGGTTAGTTAGGCTATAGCTCAATCATTCATTCAAGGTCACCTTTCAAATAATTAGCCTTATTCCAGAAACAGTACTAGTGGTACAGTTTGGAATTTTCAGCACATATCTACAATATTTGCATCTAATTTTATCAAACATTTAAAAGGAGTATTTCAAAAAATAAATATCAAGACAACAACAAAATATAATTTTGGAAAAAGATGCGAAAAAATACCAAGAAGTAGAAAGGAAAATAAACAGCATATAATAATATCTCAGTATTGGGTAGTGGGAGCCATGATATGATTATGCATGGTGACAGTAAAGCTATAGTCTTACAAGAAGTTATGAAATGATATTTAAGAATGTTTATCGCCAAGATGGTCAGTTAATTTAGTTGAAACAACACTAAACAATGATAAAATAACATTTCAGGGTTGTTGTTTTGTTTTTTATTGTCAGGTCTAATGCAGTGTTTGTAGTGGTAGTGTGAGTAATCCTGCATAATACAAAATTTTAAGATGATTTTAATGGCGTTCACAACCAAGATTGTCAGATTAATATTGCCGAACAAATGAAACAACCACAAAACTAATAATTACAGGATGTTTAATGACAGGACAATTTTGTAATACTCATAGTGCTAATATAGTCAGAACCAGTAGATACACAAAAGAAGGAATACAGTAAAGTACAAAAAAGTAAGCCAATGTTAATAATTTAGGTAGCTAATTATGATTAAGAAGGTGTTCACTATAGAATACAAAATAAGAGAGAAATAAAAGAGCCTAAAATCATGTTATTAACAACAAAGTAAGTCATAGGTTTCACGCTTAACATTGTCTCTTTCATTTAGAACACGGGCCAAGTATGGTATCGTTGAGTTCCTGTACTTGACATGGCATCTATTGTGTTAAATAAACAAATTTACTTACGGTAATAATTAAGAAGACATTTATCACTCTGATGAAACTGTTCATGCATATAGACTTTTCATAGATAAAATATAGTCTTGGCAGACGCATAGAAGCTATTTGCATGCTAAATTGGTTGGCAGGGATAACAATTTCATTGAATTTGGTGGCTGCTGGCTTCGTTTATTGGGGGCCTATTGTCACTATGGCATTGCTATGCGTGCTATTTTTGCATATAATAATACGTTTGGCTAGTTTTGTATGCGAGATGAGTTCTATTGGGCTTGCCTATGCAGTGCATAATTGATTGACATGGTTAACGATCGGCGTAACAATGCTTACCTATGATTAATATACTAACGTGCGAATGGTCCACCAAGGGAGAGGGCTGTCGAGTGGTTGCGCCATAGGATGATCCTGCATGCCAGTCTCGTCTCACAAGAGGTAGGGATGGGTGTGTTTGGTTCTCCTGAAAACCAATACCCAGTCAGTGGGTGCATCACTGTGTGAATAAACTGGTTGATCCTGCCAGTAGTCATATGCTCTTGTCTCAGAGATTAAGCCATGCATGTCTAAGTACATACCTTAAAACAGTGAAAATCCGCGAATGGCTCATTAAATCAGCTAGGCTTCCTTAGATCATATATGCTACATGGATAACTGTAGTAATTCTAGAGCTAATACATGCAATTATGCCCTGACCCGCAAGGGAACTGGTGCATTTATTAGAACAGAACCAACCGGGGGCAGTTTCGGCTGTCTCTGTTGAATTCTGTGAAAAATATAGGAAGTTTTAAATTATTCAGTAGAATTCACAAAACAAATAATGTTTATAATCTGTGTTTAAGACAGTGGATAGAGGTAGAACAAATAGAATAGAAGACAACAGTATTATTTTCAATTTATTGCTGCTGCACAAATGGATGTTTTATTTTTGTATCATAGTATAGTAGCGCTTGTGGCTACCTACTATCACCGATTGTATTGCTGATTATGCCCGACTTGATTATTGTATACTATTATTGTTTCCTTTAATTCCTAGAGGAACATAGGACTTCAAACGCACGTCTCCATCGCACTCGGTTCTCTCTTGTCTCAACGTTTTCACTTGGCTCCACGTCTGCCTACATACTTTCACCTCCTC
The DNA here is from genome assembly GCA_944472155.2 of Trichobilharzia szidati. NCBI lineage: Eukaryota > Metazoa > Platyhelminthes > Trematoda > Strigeidida > Schistosomatidae > Trichobilharzia > Trichobilharzia szidati. The sequence goes on from CALYDE020000840.1 coordinate 45,845, forward strand.
TTCACATCACCTCCTCCATGTCAACCCACCCTCACACTGACGACCAACTCGCCGACTCCCATTAGTGTTCCACTCAGGCGATGGGCTCACTTGATAATTTTCTTCCTCAGAGTATGTCCAATCCACAGCGTTTCTCTCCTGAATATTTGTTGCACAGTTGGTTCCTGATGGGTTGGTTCGCTCATTGACAGATATCCCTCAACACTGATGATCTTTTCTGGTAGGCCATCTCATCTTGAGTAGTATTGAGCGAAGACAGCTGTTGATGAAGTTCTGTAGTTTGTTCGAAGTGCTCTTCGTGACGTGGCGCCAAGTCTCTGATCCGTATAGTGAGTAGCACTGACTTCACATTGGAGTTGAAAATCCGAATCTTATTTTTCATGCTGAGTAGTGCTGTTGACCTCCACACTGACTTAAGAAATGAAAGCTTGCCTTACTTTCCCGATCCCTGCTTTGATATATATTTGTCACTTCCGCCTGTAGTTGAAGAGATGCTTCTCAGATAGGTGATAAGTGAGGTTGCTTCTTTCAGATTTCTCCCACTTATGCTGGCTGATTTTTGTCTGTCGTTGTTGTTGCTGTTGACCAGGACTCTTCATCACCTACCTCTGTTTTCTCTATGTTCACCTGAAGTCCTTCCTATATTTGATGCTTCTTCTGCCAACTTGTAGCTTTTCTTGGGAGCGAGAAGACAGGAACACGTTGGACTGACAATAAGATAAGCATAGTGTGGTATAAAGAAAGACTGACTGCAGAAGCCCTGGGTGAATACCAACAGTTTGAACAGACGTGAAGATGTGATGTTAGCTGATGCATGTCAAATCCTGACTTATAAATAGAAATTGGATATGTATCAACAATTAATCACACTTGCTCGAAATTTCCGATTGTCTACGTCTTCTAATGGAGGAACTAACAAATGTTTTATGACCGTTCATCCACACACACACATACACATACACCACTGTATACTGCATATGCACATATATTTTAACGAAAGTATACCAATATTTGTAAATCCAAGGTCAAATGTTGATCACAGTTCATACAATTTTGTTTATTATACATGTTGATGCCTGTTTCATGACTCATGATTGGACAAGGTGTCAAAAGCAAGATATGTTCTTTTTATTTATAAACCTCTGTTATGTTATTTATAAAATTATTATTCGAATTAAACTGTTATGTTAATTTCGATTAATTTCCCTGAAGAAGTTCGGAGCAGATTGCCGAACGCAGAAAACGTTGGAATTAATCATTTCAATTTCGCTGAGATTTTACAAATATAATTTTTTATAAAGACATTCTTTTTAATATTATCTTGCCACGCTAAGTATGTTGAAGATTATCAACCAACAGCAATAACAACAACCAGTACCAATCAACATCGACAGTGGAGATTTAACAGAGGTTACTTCCTGCCTTCACTTATCTCGATCGGTCGGTTTTCGACATAGAACTTTGCACTGATGTGCAGCAGTTCAAGTCGCCACACTCCCTCCTTGTAGCACACAAAGCAAGAGAAGAAAGTAGAAGAAATGCATAATATAGTCAGTAAACAAAGGTGTGACACAAAGGAATAGTAATAACTAAAAACAAAACAGTTTCATTGGAAATCATAAGTCACAAGGAGTGGATACATCTGCGCCAGCCATTGAGTCACCAATTGTTTGCCACCATTGGTTTTTACTGTTACAAGGACCCCAACCAGTCAGGAAGTCTACACCTTCCTACGTGGTTTAAACTAACTTTTGTTGATTTCATTGACTGGTGCCATGTTTTCGTTTGACCGCCACTAACTCTTTTCCAGTCTGACCCTATGTCAGGTAACATGGCCATCTGTCGAGGAAGGCGATGACTAGACAGACGTAACACATGTCCTAACCATCTCAGTCGGTGTAACTTCACAACCTCGTCGATTTATTTCCCCTCCTTACCTAGAACTTGACGTTTAACCTCAGTATTGCTCACCTTATTATAGCACCTAACACACGGGAGATAGAACGCAGGCACCTATGATTGAACACAGCTAATCTTTTCATGTCTTCCACTCTCAATGACCAGGTCTCACAGCAATAAAGTGGGATGGAGCGGACTTATGAGCAGTACACACGCCCTTTGGTCGATAGTCGGATATCGTGTCTACGCCAGAGACGGCTAAAACTGGCATATGCGAAACTAGCCCTCTGTATTCGTGCTGAGATTTCTTCAGAGATCAACCGATTGGCGTTGGCTGATGGTACTTCCCAAATAAGTGTGAAGCGGTCAACGTACTCTACCGCTTCACTTCCTGTTTCAAATCTGGGAGTCGGTGTAGTCCAATCCTGTAACATCATCTTGCATTTTGCGGGAGCGGATCGCATGCCGAACATTCGTAGATTGCAGCTCAGGGTGTTCAGAAGACTCTGCATTTTGTCAGAGTCCTCACCTAGAAGGACTATATCGTCCGCATATTCTAAGTCAACGAGATTATTCCCTGGTAGCAAGTCATTCAATTCTGAGTCTCTGAAGTGAGTTAGTGTTAAATCCATTAGTACGTCTATGATGAAGTTGAATAGGAATGGGGATAATGGGCATCCTTGACGGACGCCACTGGTCGTCACCACTTCAGATGACAACTCGCCATAGGCCCTCACCTGGCTGCATGAGTACGAGTAGAGTGCCCTAATCAGTGCACTTATCTAGGAAGCATCGTTTCAACTACAGACAGTCGGGACGGATAAAGATGTCAAAATCAGGATCAGAAAGGCAATATACATATTCATCAACCTGAAACCAGTTTGGAGATATTCTGCACTCAACTTAAAGAACAAGATTAGCATTTTCAACACCAATGTGAAGTCACTTCTTCTATACGGGTCAGAAACTTGCACTGCGTGTCACGAAAAGGATTTCAAACAGCTTGTTGCAGACTTTCATCAACAGCTGCCTCCGCTGACTAGCTTCATACTGAAGATCAAATGGCCAGCCAGAAAGAATAAGCAACAAGAAACTATTGGAATGAACCAATCAAGAGCCGATCACTCAACAAATATGTAGGAGAAGCTGGAGATGCATTGACAGGGCATACATTGAGGAGGCCGCCGAATGACATCGCACACCAGGCCATCGCTCGAGTGGAATCCAATAGGGGAAGTAACGAAAAGGGTTGTCGTAAGGTGACATAGAGATCGTGTGAAGAAGAGATAAGACCGTTTTGGTAAATCGTGGACCCAGCTGAAGAGGACGACAGAAAGCAGAACAAAGTGGAGATGTGTTGTTGAAGCCCGATTTTCAACTCAGAACTCTACTAAATAATAATAAATTATAATAAAATACTCTAAATATTGTATTTCATCAATTCGCTAGTATTTACTAGATTTACAACAATTCATCGGGACAAAGATAATAATCCTCGTGATTGGGCAACGTCTTATATTGTTTAACTTCATTTCTGTACGTATCTATCAACTGGTTGATGATGAGTAGTCTACAAACAATACAACCTTCCAGTGATTAACGGTTGCCACGGGCTCGGTTTCTGATAAAATCTACCAAGGCATCGTTTCAAATATTGATATCACAGAGGAAATTTATTTGAAGATGTAGTGAATTTACTCTGTGCGTCGGTGGCACAGTGATTAGGACTCTCGCCGACCATGCACATGGTCTGGGGTTCGATCTCCTGCCGACGCACACCCGAAATCTATGGTCGGCCTGCAAAATTCGGGCTACCGATATTCATGCTGAAAATTCCATACTTGTACTGAAAATACGGTGTGGCATCAAGCTGAAATCAAAAAAATTACACTCTCCATCACAGTGACTGAAAAATTTCTATCAAATTACATTGAGACGGTTGTAGGCGAAAACTAGGTATTATTATACTATTATTTCCTTTCATTACTAGACGAACATAGGGCTTCAGCCGTGCATCTCCATTGCGTTCGGTTCTCTGCTAGAGTCTTCACCTGGCTCCATGTCTGCCCATACGTTTTCATCTCCTCTTCACATGACCTCTTCCTCTATGTCACCCTTGCACTGACGACCAACTCGCCACTTCCCTTTCGGGTTCCAATCGAGCAATGGCTTGTCTAGTGATGTCACTTGATGGTTTCTTCAGAGTATGGCCAGCCAATCCATCTCCATTTCTTCCTGCATATTTGTTTCACAATCGGTTCCTGGTTGGTTCGCTAAATGCCAGAGATCTCTGTTGCTGATCTTTTCTGGCTTGCCATCTGATTTTTAGTATTGAGCGAAGACAACTGTTAATGAAGGTCTGTAGTTTGTTTGAGATGCTCTTTATGACGCGCAGTGCAAGTCTCTCATCCGTTTAGTAGCACTGACTTCACATTGGAGCTAGAAATCCGGATCTTATTTTTAATGCAGAGTAGTGCTGTTGACCTCCACACAGACTTGAGAGTAGTGAAAGCTTATCTTGCTTTACCAATTCTTGCTTTGATATCCTCGTCAGTTCTGTCGGCCTGTAGTTGAAACGATGCTTCCCAGGTAGGTAAGGGAGGTTGTTTCTTTCAGGTTCCTTCCATTTATGCTGATTGTTGGTAAAGGATTGTTTATTTAGAAATTGGTGTCTGTACATAGCGAAATTATATATGTCCTGTCTTCAGCGCATCATTTTTGCACATATCTTCGTGTTGTGGTACTTCGGGAATTCATCTTGTGTTTCTTTGTATTGCTTTCACTTCTCCAATATCTTGTTTCAGAAGATATCTGATATGTTTCTACGTGTCGACAGTGAATCGGTGAGTTGACATTCATGATAGATTGATAATTATTCATCAGTGAGGCATAGGTTTGTTTTGTATGATTTTGGAAATAATGTATTCACAATCTTCTAAATGTGGGACTCCAGTTGACATATAAATGTACCTGAGAAAGAAATACTAATGCCAGTTTAAAGCACGAGTGTTAGAGGAGTGATTTGGTTGAGACGGCGCAACAGAGTGATTTGATTCGGCATTGCGCTCTGTGATACAGTTTGTCTCTTATATTAGTAACGGCAGCGAAGTCATTTGTCACGTTGTATTCTACTAGAAATTTGTATATATTTCCTGGGTGACGACATTAGCTCACGCAAGGAAACATTCAGTGGAATTGTGTTTTGGTGTTCTCTGATAGACTGTATCAATTTCTGTCATAATTACACAGTTTAGAGTCGTCGATTCTGAAAATTTTTCAGGATATTTGTGACATATATCGTGTGGCTATTACTGAATCGGGATTGATTAACGGAATATTGGGGTGTAGTGGAACTGGGAAATTGCATGGAACTGTTGGCCATTTGCATAGATGTTGTGGTAACTTTGTGGACATCCTGGTGTAACGACAGAAGGCAAGAGTCAGGCAACAGATCGTTTATTAAGGAAAATCAACACATATTTATAGATTTTGATGTACATTATTGAAGGTTAATGTTAGTAGAAAATACAGTCTTCTGATTGGTTGTTTCACACACAAAGTTAACCTTGCATCTCTTTGTGGCTGTGTCAGTTCATCTATATGTTAACTGTATCCGCCTACGCAAAGTCTGCTGTCCATCTTTGATCTTGTTTTCACATGACTAATATTTGAGACATAATCCTTGACCTCAATTCCTGCCAACCAATTTGGCTAGCAACCATCTCTCACCACACTGGGAATACTCAGAATTCATGTTTTAAATTTGTTTAAATACGCTAAGAATATAGTGAATCTTACGGTGTCGTTTATGATGGATGTTGTGAAGATGAGTGAGGTGCATCTGTGGATTGCTCATTTAAGCAGAGTGTATACGTTGACCAAAACATCTTTGTCCTCTGTAATATCATAGCATTCACTCTTCGTATTCGCTTTTTTTTGCATACTCCTATATTATTTGATTCTAAACCTATTCGTAAATATATGGAGAAGCACTATTCACCTTAAGCAGATATTTTCTGTTTAATTTCTGAACTACTCACAAGTAGTATAATGTTAAACGGTGAAAATATGGTGGGATGTTTGCTCAAGAACGAATTGATATTGACTGCATATATTATGGCATGAATGAATGTTTTGCTCATTGGTCGCTAATCGATGGCTGTCGATGTGAATCAGAAGCTTTTAAGGTTGGTTAATTTTCTGTCAATGTACTATTTTCAACTGAGCTGCGTGTTTTATTTGCGAAGCTTTCGCTACTTTGCTGGGCAATGTCTTCAACACATACCTAAATTTGAAGTAAGCTTATAAAATTCTCCACGAGTTTATTAATCCCTACAGCACTCCTACATTAGGTTAAGGTGAAGAAAAAGAATTTCATGGATGTCTTCCAAAACCAAAAGAATGGATATCCACGAAACCTCATCAAATGCCATCTAGCCCACGGTAACCAATCGAATCAAATTTCCACAAGGAAAACACAAAGAAAGTCGTATCACAGGATCTTTTCAACTAGGTGAGAGATGGATGACTATGTCAAAGCCAGTCATGATCGGAAATGCAAGACACATCCTCATTACTTCGAAATCAGCGTAGAAATCTACTGCACATAACAGAAGTCACAGGATATGGATCTTTAACACTAATCTCAAATCACTCACCGCTAACATATGGTTCAGAGACTTGATGCGTCATCAGGAACACCTCTGAAAGCCTTCAGATTCCTATGAAGATGTGCCTTCACTCACTAATGGAAATCAGACAGCTCGCCGAAGATACTGTTGCAGGAAGCGAAGCAACTAAGAATCTATCTGCCAGTAAATAAGTAAAGGGAAATGGATTTTCTCTACGTTGAGCAGACAGTTGATTGGCACCACCCACCGGTTCCTCGGGGTGGAATCCGAATAGGAAAACGAAGAGTTGGCCTTCTGACGGTGACAAGGGAGGTGTGAGGAAGAAATGAAAGATTATGGATAATCATGGAGCCAACTAATAGTGACTGCAGAGATTGAGGTGAGATGATGTCCCACTCTGAATCCAAGGGAATAATAAAAGCAATCAACAACTCAAAATGATGCTCACTTGTGGAAAGTTCAAATTTCGTTAGCTAGCCGATCAGTCGAAGACTAGTCAAACAGCCAAAAATATGTCACTCTGCAGAAAACACTTTCTTACTTCGTGATATACATACAGTGAAGAAACAACAATGGCTTTATACACCACAATGATGCTCATATTTTACTCCTACCTGAAACTGTACACCCTACAGAATGAAACCTTTGAATTCAAGTACATATGCATAAACTACTTGCAGAGAGGGTGATTAGTAATAGTGGAAAGAAGGAGCGGGGAGTGGGAATTCAACAACAATTTGATACTGACTTCAGGTAGTACGCCATGAATGAGTGTGGCGCTCACTGAACACTACTGGATGGGAATCAGTGTAAGTCGTAAGTCCTCAATACTATTTAATAACTCTACATTATGTTATGTAACAAAAGCAATTCATCAAATAAAGCATTTGAGAGATATGGCTCTCATGCTCAGCAATGAAATATATATATATTGTTTCTTCTCCTTGGTAATCAGGTCCCCTTGAACATCTTTTATCACTTTCATCGTCTGGGTTGATCTCTTCGCGAAAACAGACCTGGTTATCTGATATAATATTCTTAGGTCTCTTTTACCTGCGGTCTGTTCTCCTTCAGTTGCTGGCCAGTGTGTCGTAGAATTGTAGTTTGTCTCTCCTAGCATTCTTCTTCACTTGTTTATTCAGTGCGACAATCTACATTGAACTCAGCTTCTCCTTCTCTTGTCCATCTATGCATTGAATCATCTTCTCTTTCACCATCCTCCTCTCCCCTCTTCTAATAGCTTCTAGGTAGATGTCCATTGAGACCCATTTCTTCTCTTGTCTCTTCTTCTTTCTTCTCAGAACAGTTGTACACGTTTCCCCAAACATCACCTTCAGAAAGTTAGCTCCAATGCTCTTCCACACAGGTTTCCTCAGTGATGCCACGTAGAGATTTGATCTGCAGTGAAGGTATCCATTGAAGTTTCGTCCTTCAGTTTCTGAATGTTAAACTAAAATTACAGTAACCAGTCTCCAGTTGTTCTGAAGGCTTTCAGCTTCATCTTGAAGCTTCCTTGAATGAGATGAAAGTTCGAGCCCATATCTGTTCCCTTTGTGTCCAGCAGACTGGCTGCGTCGTCTCCACTCCCTTGAGCATGCGTAACAACACATACGCCAACCATCTCAATCGATGTAGCTTTAAAACCTCGTTGATTGAATTACTCTCCTTATCTAACACTCAACGCCTAACCACCTCAATATTACTCACCCTATTATATACCACATAACATGGAATATAGAACGCAGATACCCATGATCAAAGACAGCTAGCTAGCTAGCCAGGTTTTTCATGCTTTCCAATTTCAGTGGTCATGTCGCACAGTCATAAAGCTTAATCTCACAGAACTTTCATCACAGTCAACAGGGCCCTAGATCGCATCCCACATACACACACACAAACTGAGGCTTACAATCTTGTGCAGACGAAATAGTCCTGTTAGGAAAGGATGCTGACAAAATGCAGAGTCTTCTGAACACCTTGAGCAGCAATCTTCGTATGTTTGGCATGCGATTCGCCCCTGTAAAATGTAAGATGCTGCTACAGGACTGGACTGCGTCTACCCCTAGCTTAGTGATAGGGAGTGAAGTGGTTGAACATGTTGACCACTTCACCTATTTGGGAAGCTGTATTAGCACCAACAGATTGATTGGTGACGAAATCTCAGCATGGATCCAAAAAGCTCGAGCTGATTTCGCTAACTTACACCGTCTCTGGCTTAGGCGTGACATCCGACTATCAACCAAGGGACGTGTGTACTGCTCAGCAGTTCGCTCCATCCTTCTCTATGGCGGTGAGACGTGGCCATTGAGAGCGGAAGACATGAAGAGATTGTCTGTTTTTGACCACAGGTGTTTACGATCTCTTTCTCGCGTTAGGTGGTATAATAAGGTAAGTAATGTTGACGTTAGGCGTAGAGTGTTGGGCAAAAAGGGAAAATCAATTGATGAGGCTATGAAGTTACATAGATTGAGATGGTTAGGCCACGTGCTGCGCATGCATAACCATCGCCTTCCCCGACGGACGGGCATTACTAGCTGATATAGGTGCAGGTTGGAAAAGAGTAAGTGGTGGCCAAACAAAAACATGGCCTCATCAATCCATGAAATCCTTGACAGTTAAACTGAATCAGGTAAGGAGATGCAGACTTCCTGACTGGTTGGGGCCCTCGGGACTCTAAGAATCAATGAAGGCTGGAGACAATAGGTGACATGGCTCAAAATTGTCGTCAATGACGCAGATGTATTCAGTCTCTGTAATCTTTCATATTCCTTTCTACCACTACTCATTCTGTTTCACTCTTATACTTGTCAAAACTCTATTGATTCTCTTCACTCTCATCTTCTTGTCTACCTTTATGTGCTATTTGGAACGTGGCAACTCGAACTGCTGCATTTCGGTGCCAATATCTATGTTGAATCCAGCCAGCAGCCAGTGCATGAAAGATCTGTGTTCAAGACAACTAAGTTCAAAACACAACTTTAAGAAGACTGATTCGAATCAACCTAAACCTCGGAATCTACCAATCACATTGTTTAATATTAGAATTATATCAACATTCCGTAATTTACAACATAAGATAACAGAGAACAACAAGGATTTCATCAAAAATTACATGAATACATCTATTATATATAATAATAAAAATAATGATAGATATTTACAAGATATCTGTCACAAGGTAATCATATGTGTAATCATTTTCTATAAGAATTGACAAATAATAATAATAATGGTGAAATCTAATTCACACATGTTCTCAATGCATGCATATATATATATATATATATGTCTGTGTGACAATTGGTTTATTTCACCGATTAAGCGAATATATCATCTAAATGTTCCACTTGTTTTTCAACTTTTTCATCAGTTTCATGTGATGTCATAAATGCTTTTAATTGACTTTCAAGACTATTCCATGTAGAATGATGTTGAGCTCTGTAATAATGGAAAATGAAGAAATATACACATTTACTCACTGTCAGGCTAGAAATAATATTAATGATAATAATAATTATTATTATAATTATAATTATAATTATGGAAAATCTAAACAAGTGGTGATTCAGCGAAGAGACTGTTTCCAACAATGAATTTATCATCAAGCTGTACAATCGTATAGATATGTGGTTTTTAAGAAGTTATATCCGCTGAGGGAATTTAAACATAGATGTAAGTGCATAAAATAATAATAATAATGATAATGATATGAAATGCAATTAAAACTAAACTGTTTGTGATTCCATATTAGTTTGTTTATTAGGTATATCACACAGTGAAACAGTATTATTTACTGGATGACGTTTCGAACAAAATTTATTGTTCATAATCATATCAATTGTGATCACACGACTTTGACACTTGAATTTTATAGTTTTCTTTGTTCTCCCCCATTTGTCGTATGGGTAGTAGAATTTTCCAAATATCGGGGACAGGTGATGAATCATTCCTATTACATGTATTTGTAGTTGATTCGATAAACAAAGCTTCTGTTATCAATCTCTCCCTATACCCTGTGACATTAGATTTTAAAACTGTCATCCTATCCCATCCTATTGTATGGTTGTGTGTGACTGCATGTAGTGCTATAGCTGAACTATTCTCTAAATTTCTTATCTTATTCGGGTCAACCAATCTAGATTTTGCTAAGTTTTTATGTTCAGCTAGTCTGACTGCCCCTGTTCTACTAGTCTGACCTATGTATTTGACCTGACAATCATTGCAGGGTATTAGATAAACTAAATTGTTTTGTTTTAAAGGCTCTACAGGATCCTTTAACCGACAAAGCTTGTTTCTAATTGAGTTTGTGGGTTTGAATGCCGTTTTTATTCCTGCCTTGTTAAGAATTCTGCGTAAGGCTTCCGAGGTTCCTTCCTTGTATGGAATTACTACTGATGATTTAGATTCTTTATTGTTGGTGTTGTCATTAATATTATTATTATTATTATCACTATTATCATTATCATTATTATTGTTATTATCACTATCGCTACTATCATTATTTATTTTATTTTTACTTTTCTTTACATATTTCCTGACTAATTTATCCGGGTAATTATTAAGTTTTAAGGCTTCTTTTATGTGTGTTAGTTCTTGTTTTAGATTTTCTTTGGTACTACTTAATTTTTGTGCTCTGTCATTTAAACATTTCACCAATCCTATTTTTACTGACATAGGATGGGATGATCGGAAGTCCAAATATCTGTTGGAGTGTGTGGGTTTCCTGTAAACACTAGTGTTTACCTTCCCATCTTCTTTCCTCTTTACGTTACAATCTAACATTGGGAGCTCCCCTTCCTGATTTTCCAATTCATAAGTGAATTGAATTGCTTCAACCTTAGAGTTGATATGTTCGAAAAACCTATCTATATCTTGTGTTCTAAGTACAGTGAATGTGTCGTCTACGTACCTCCACCATACTTTTGGGGTGGGGGTGAACGTTTTAATCGCTATGCTTTCCCACTTATCCATGAATATATCTGCTACCACTGGGGATATTGGTGATCCCATGGCAACTCCCTCAGTTTGTTTGTATATTTTCCCTTGGAATTTAAATACTGTGGAAGTCAGACATAGCTGTACTCCCAGCATTATGTCCTCAAGTGGCACTTTTGTCCTAAGTTCGAGTTCTTGGTCAGAAATGAGTTCGTTTCTGACTGCCTCTATAGCCATATTTATTGGTATACGTGTGTATAAACTGACTATGTCAAAACTAACCATTTTTTCTTCATTATCTAATTTTAAATTATCTAATCTACGTTTGAGTTCATAAGAATTAGTTAGTCTAGATTTCGAGTGGATTTTTAGGGGATTTAATACCATGGCTAAATATTTAGATAATTCATAAGTAGGTGAATTTCTAAAATCAACTATAGGCCTAATAGGGTATCCTGACTTATGAACTTTAACAACACCATACATCCTACTGGGGTTATTAGTTTTTGGCATCAAATTAAACCACTTAGACTCACCTAGAAACGGCTTCATTCGGCGTATAAGATCCGCTGTGGATTTCTTAACTTTATTCATAACTGTATCAATTGGTTTATTAATTTCCTCATATGGTCCTGTTCGTATGTGAGTGTTTACCTTGTCCAAGTAGTCTGATTTGTCTAATACTACCGTTGCATTTCCTTTGTCTGACTTTGTGATAACTATATCCTTGTTATTCTTAAGGTGTTTCAGGGCTTCTAACTCTTGTTTTGTCAGGTTTGGCTTTCCACATTTTTGTCGTTTTAATGTTAGTGCACATTGTGCCCGTACTTCATCAGCCGTAGTTTTGTCTATTCCACTTAGTGCTATTTCTATTTTAGGGATGACATCCTCAGGTTTCAGCTTGTCTACAGATACATTGAAATTTAGTCCCTTTTCTAAAACACTTATTTCCGTAGGACTTAATATATGTGTTGAGAGATTGATAACCCACTTTGATTTATCGATCGCCGTTGACTTTGGATTGTTGACTTCATTATTCTGAGATGAAGATTTCTCTTCTAATAATTTGTTGAACTTTTTGATTTGACTATTTTTTGACTTTTTGAAAGTTGCTGATTTTGCTATGCTGGAGGACTGTGTTATAAGATCATAATCTGTATTGGTAACTATTCCTTTTATTTTTTGTTTTAATTGCTCAATTTCAGATCTGATATGTTCCAACTTTTTAACGATTCTGTGGATTTCTTCTTTCAGGCATAATTGTTGTAGGCTTTCTATTCTGCTTCTAACCCTGTCCGTTGGAACTGGAGCTCGTAGACGTAGATATTTAGGAATGATTTCATTTTTTAGGCATCGAATGTTGAAAATACGATGATTTTCATATCTTGCTTCAGTTTGTGAAAGTCGAGTGAGTTTATTGATAAGTCTTCGTACAGGAAGACCATAAGTCATATTAATATATGTGTAAAACTTGGGCACTGTGGTAGTAAGTAATTCCATATTAGTTTGTTTATTAGGTATATCACACAGTGAAACAGTATTATTTACTGGATGACGTTTCGAACAAAATTTATTGTTCATAATCATATCAATTGTGATCACACGACTTTGACACTTGAGTTTTATAGTTTTCTTTGTTCTCCCCCATTTGTCGTATGGGTAGTAGAATTTTCCAAATATCGGGGACAGGTGATGAATCATTCCTATTACATGTATTTGTAGTTGATTCGATAAACAAAGCTTCTGTTATCAATCTCTCCCTATACCCTGTGACATTAGATTTTAAAACTGTCATCCTATCCCATCCTATTGTATGGTTGTGTGTGACTGCATGTAGTGCTATAGCTGAACTATTCTCTAGATTTCTTATCTTATTCGGGTCAACCAATCTAGATTTTGCTAAGTTTTTATGTTCAGCTAGTCTGACTGCCCCTGTTCTACTAGTTTGACCTATGTATTTGACCTGACAATCATTGCAGGGTATTAGATAAACTAAATTGTTTTGTTTTAAAGGCTCTACAGGATCCTTTAACCGACAAAGCTTGTTTCTAATTGAGTTTGTGGGTTTGAATGCCGTTTTTATTCCTGCCTTGTTAAGAATTCTGCGTAAGGCTTCCGAGGTTCCTTCCTTGTATGGAATTACTACTGATGATTTAGATTCTTTATTGTTGGTGTCGTCATTAATATTATTATTATTATTATCACTATTATCATTATCATTATTATTGTTATTATCACTATCGCTACTATCATTATTTATTTTATTTTTACTTTTCTTTACATATTTCCTGACTAATTTATCCGGGTAATTATTAAGTTTTAAGGCTTCTTTTATGTGTGTTAGTTCCTGTTTTAGATTTTCTTTGGTACTACTTAATTTTTGTGCTCTGTCATTTAAACATTTCACCAATCCTATTTTTACTGACATAGGATGGGATGATCGGAAGTCCAAATATCTGTTGGAGTGTGTGGGTTTCCTGTAAACACTAGTGTTTACCTTCCCATCTTCTTTCCTCTTTACGTTACAATCTAACATTGGGAGCTCCCCTTCCTGATTTTCCAATTCATAAGTGAATTGAATTGCTTCAACCTTAGAGTTGATATGTTCGAAAAACCTATCTATATCTTGTGTTCTAAGTACAGTGAATGTGTCGTCTACGTACCTCCACCATACTTTTGGGGTGGGGGTGAACGTTTTAATCGCTATGCTTTCCCACTTATCCATGAATATATCTGCTACCACTGGGGATATTGGTGATCCCATGGCAACTCCCTCAGTTTGTTTGTATATTTTCCCTTGGAATTTAAATACTGTGGAAGTCAGACATAGCTGTACTCCCAGCATTATGTCCTCAAGTGGCACTTTTGTCCTAAGTTCGAGTTCTTGGTCAGAAATGAGTTCGTTTCTGACTGCCTCTATAGCCATATTTATTGGTATACGTGTGTATAAACTGACTATGTCAAAACTAACCATTTTTTCTTCATTATCTAATTTTAAATTATCTAATCTACGTTTGAGTTCATAAGAATTAGTTAGTCTAGATTTCGAGTGGATTTTTAGGGGATTTAATACCATGGCTAAATATTTAGATAATTCATAAGTAGGTGAATTTCTAAAATCAACTATAGGCCTAATAGGGTATCCTGACTTATGAACTTTAACAACACCATACATCCTACTGGGGTTATTAGTTTTGGGCATTAAATTAAACCACTTAGACTCACCTAGAAACGGCTTCATTCGGCGTATAAGATCCGCTGTGGATTTCTTAACTTTATTCATAACTGTATCAATTGGTTTATTAATTTCCTCATATGGTCCTGTTCGTATGTGAGTGTTTACCTTGTCCAAGTAGTCTGATTTGTCTAATACTACCGTTGCATTTCCTTTGTCTGACTTTGTGATAACTATATCCTTGTTATTCTTAAGGTGTTTCAGGGCTTCTAACTCTTGTTTTGTCAGGTTTGGCTTTCCACATTTTTGTCGTTTTAATGTTAGTGCACATTGTGCCCGTACTTCATCAGCCGTAGTTTTGTCTATTCCACTTAGTGCTATTTCTATTTTAGGGATGACATCCTCAGGTTTCAGCTTGTCTACAGATACATTGAAATTTAGTCCCTTTTCTAAAACACTTATTTCCGTAGGACTTAATATATGTGTTGAGAGATTGATAACCCACTTTGATTTATCGATCGCCGTTGACTTTGGATTGTTGACTTCATTATTCTGAGATGAAGATTTCTCTTCTAATAATTTGTTGAACTTTTTGATTTGACTATTTTTTGACTTTTTGAAAGTTGCTGATTTTGCTATGCTGGAGGACTGTGTTATAAGATCATAATCTGTATTGGTAACTATTCCTTTTATTTTTTGTTTTAATTGCTCAATTTCAGATCTGATATGTTCCAACTTTTTAACGATTCTGTGGATTTCTTCTTTCAGGCATAATTGTTGTAGGCTTTCTATTCTGCTTCTAACCCTGTCCGTTGGAACTGGAGCTCGTAGACGTAGATATTTAGGAATGATTTCATTTTTTAGGCATCGAATGTTGAAAATACGATGATTTTCATATCTTGCTTCAGTTTGTGAAAGTCGAGTGAGTTTATTGATAAGTCTTCGTACAGGAAGACCATAAGTCATATTAATATATGTGTAAAACTTGGGCACTGTGGTAGTAAGTAATTCCATATTAGTTTGTTTATTAGGTATATCACACAGTGAAACAGTATTATTTACTGGATGACGTTTCGAACAAAATTTATTGTTCATAATCATATCAATTGTGATCACACGACTTTGACACTTGAGTTTTATAGTTTTCTTTGTTCTCCCCCATTTGTCGTATGGGTAGTAGAATTTTCCAAATATCGGGGACAGGTGATGAATCATTCCTATTACATGTATTTGTAGTTGATTCGATAAACAAAGCTTCTGTTATCAATCTCTCCCTATACCCTGTGACATTAGATTTTAAAACTGTCATCCTATCCCATCCTATTGTATGGTTGTGTGTGACTGCATGTAGTGCTATAGCTGAATTATTCTCTAGATTTCTTATCTTATTCGGGTCAACCAATCTAGATTTTGCTAAGCTTTTATGTTCAGCTAGTCTGACTGCCCCTGTTCTACTAGTTTGACCTATGTATTTGACCTGACAATCATTGCAGGGTATTAGATAAACTAAATTGTTTTGTTTTAAAGGCTCTACAGGATCCTTTAACCGACAAAGCTTGTTTCTAATTGAGTTTGTGGGTTTGAATGCCGTTTTTGTTCCTGCCTTGTTAAGAATTCTGCGTAAGGCTTCCGAGGTTCCTTCCTTGTATGGAATTACTACTGATGATTTAGATTCTTTATTGTTGGTGTCGTCATTAATATTATTATTATTATCATTATCATTATTATTGTTATTATCACTATCGCTACTATCATTATTTATTTTATTTTTACTTTTCTTTACATATTTCCTGACTAATTTATCTGGGTAATTATTAAGTTTTAAGGCTTCTTTTATGTGTGTTAGTTCCTGTTTTAGATTTTCTTTGGTACTACTTAATTTTTGTGCTCTGTCATTTAAACATTTCACCAATCCTATTTTTACTGATATAGGATGGGATGATCGGAAGTCCAAATATCTGTTGGAGTGTGTGGGTTTCCTGTACACACTAGTGTTTACCTTCCCATCTTCTTTCCTCTTTACCTTACAATCTAACATTGGGAGCTCCCCTTCCTGATTTTCCAATTCATAAGTGAATTGAATTGCTTCAATCTTAGAGTTGATATGTTCGAAAAACCTATCTATATCTTGTGTTCTAAGTACAGTGAATGTGTCGTCTACGTACCTCCACCATACTTTTGGGGTGGGGGTGAACGTTTTAATCGCTATGCTTTCCCACTTATCCATGAATATATCTGCTACCACTGGGGATATTGGTGATCCCATGGCAACTCCCTCAGTTTGTTTGTATATTTTCCCTTGGAATTTAAATACTGTGGAAGTCAGACATAGCTGTACTCCCAGCATTATGTCCTCAAGTGGCACTTTTGTCCTAAGTTCGAGTTCTTGGTCAGAAATGAGTTCGTTTCTGACTGCCTCTATAGCCATATTTATTGGTATACGTGTGTATAAACTGACTATGTCAAAACTAACCATTTTTTCTTCATTATCTAATTTTAAATTATCTAATCTACGTTTGAGTTCATAAGAATTAGTTAGTCTAGATTTCGAGTGGATTTTTAGGGGATTTAATACCATGGCTAAATATTTAGATAATTCATAAGTAGGTGAATTTCTAAAATCAACTATAGGCCTAATAGGGTATCCTGACTTATGAACTTTAACAACACCATACATCCTACTGGGGTTATTAGTTTTGGGCATTAAATTAAACCACTTAGACTCACCTAGAAACGGCTTCATTCGGCGTATAAGATCCGCTGTGGATTTCTTAACTTTATTCATAACTGTATCAATTGGTTTATTAATTTCCTCATATGGTCCTGTTCGTATGTGAGTGTTTACCTTGTCCAAGTAGTCTGATTTGTCTAATACTACCGTTGCATTTCCTTTGTCTGACTTTGTGATAACTATATCCTTGTTATTCTTAAGGTGTTTCAGGGCTTCTAACTCTTGTTTTGTCAGGTTTGGCTTTCCACATTTTTGTCGTTTTAATGTTAGTGCACATTGTGCCCGTACTTCATCAGCCGTAGTTTTGTCTATTCCACTTAGTGCTATTTCTATTTTAGGGATGACATCCTCAGGTTTCAGCTTGTCTACAGATACATTGAAATTTAGTCCCTTTTCTAAAACACTTATTTCCGTAGGACTTAATATATGTGTTGAGAGATTGATAACCCACTTTGATTTATCGATCGCCGTTGACTTTGGATTGTTGACTTCATTATTCTGAGATGAAGATTTCTCTTCTAATAATTTGTTGAACTTTTTGATTTGACTATTTTTTGACTTTTTGAAAGTTGCTGATTTTGCTATGCTGGAGGACTGTGTTATAAGATCATAATCTGTATTGGTAACTATTCCTTTTATTTTTTGTTTTAATTGCTCAATTTCAGATCTGATATGTTCCAACTTTTTAACGATTCTGTGGATTTCTTCTTTCAGGCATAATTGTTGTAGGCTTTCTATTCTGCTTCTAACCCTGTCCGTTGGAACTGGAGCTCGTAGACGTAGATATTTAGGAATGATTTCATTTTTTAGGCATCGAATGTTGAAAATACGATGATTTTCATATCTTGCTTCAGTTTGTGAAAGTCGAGTGAGTTTATTGATAAGTCTTCGTACAGGAAGACCATAAGTCATATTAATATATGTGTAAAACTTGGGCACTGTGGTAGTAAGTAATTCCATATTAGTTTGTTTATTAGGTATATCACACAGTGAAACAGTATTATTTACTGGATGACGTTTCGAACAAAATTTATTGTTCATAATCATATCAATTGTGATCACACGACTTTGACACTTGAGTTTTATAGTTTTCTTTGTTCTCCCCCATTTGTCGTATGGGTAGTAGAATTTTCCAAATATCGGGGACAGGTGATGAATCATTCCTATTACATGTATTTGTAGTTGATTCGATAAACAAAGCTTCTGTTATCAATCTCTCCCTATACCCTGTGACATTAGATTTTAAAACTGTCATCCTATCCCATCCTATTGTATGGTTGTGTGTGACTGCATGTAGTGCTATAGCTGAACTATTCTCTAGATTTCTTATCTTATTCGGGTCAACCAATCTAGATTTTGCTAAGTTTTTATGTTCAGCTAGTCTGACTGCCCCTGTTCTACTAGTTTGACCTATGTATTTGACCTGACAATCATTGCAGGGTATTAGATAAACTAAATTGTTTTGTTTTAAAGGCTCTACAGGATCCTTTAACCGACAAAGCTTGTTTCTAATTGAGTTTGTGGGTTTGAATGCCGTTTTTATTCCTGCCTTGTTAAGAATTCTGCGTAAGGCTTCCGAGGTTCCTTCCTTGTATGGAATTACTACTGATGATTTAGATTCTTTATTGTTGGTGTCGTCATTAATATTATTATTATTATTATCACTATTATCATTATCATTATTATTGTTATTATCACTATCGCTACTATCATTATTTATTTTATTTTTACTTTTCTTTACATATTTCCTGACTAATTTATCTGGGTAATTATTAAGTTTTAAGGCTTCTTTTATGTGTGTTAGTTCCTGTTTTAGATTTTCTTTGGTACTACTTAATTTTTGTGCTCTGTCATTTAAACATTTCACCAATCCTATTTTTACTGACATAGGATGGGATGATCGGAAGTCCAAATATCTGTTGGAGTGTGTGGGTTTCCTGTAAACACTAGTGTTTACCTTCCCATCTTCTTTCCTCTTTACGTTACAATCTAACATTGGGAGCTCCCCTTCCTGATTTTCCAATTCATAAGTGAATTGAATTGCTTCAATCTTAGAGTTGATATGTTCGAAAAACCTATCTATATCTTGTGTTCTAAGTACAGTGAATGTGTCGTCTACGTACCTCCACCATACTTTTGGGGTGGGGGTGAACGTTTTAATCGCTATGCTTTCCCACTTATCCATGAATATATCTGCTACCACTGGGGATATTGGTGATCCCATGGCAACTCCCTCAGTTTGTTTGTATATTTTCCCTTGGAATTTAAATACTGTGGAAGTCAGACATAGCTGTACTCCCAGCATTATGTCCTCAAGTGGCACTTTTGTCCTAAGTTCGAGTTCTTGGTCAGAAATGAGTTCGTTTCTGACTGCCTCTATAGCCATATTTATTGGTATACGTGTGTATAAACTGACTATGTCAAAACTAACCATTTTTTCTTCATTATCTAATTTTAAATTATCTAATCTACGTTTGAGTTCATAAGAATTAGTTAGTCTAGATTTCGAGTGGATTTTTAGGGGATTTAATACCATGGCTAAATATTTAGATAATTCATAAGTAGGTGAATTTCTAAAATCAACTATAGGCCTAATAGGGTATCCTGACTTATGAACTTTAACAACACCATACATCCTACTGGGGTTATTAGTTTTTGGCATTAAATTAAACCACTTAGACTCACCTAGAAACGGCTTCATTCGGCGTATAAGATCCGCTGTGGATTTCTTAACTTTATTCATAACTGTATCAATTGGTTTATTAATTTCCTCATATGGTCCTGTTCGTATGTGAGTGTTTACCTTGTCCAAGTAGTCTGATTTGTCTAATACTACCGTTGCATTTCCTTTGTCTGACTTTGTGATAACTATATCCTTGTTATTCTTAAGGTGTTTCAGGGCTTCTAACTCTTGTTTTGTCAGGTTTGGCTTTCCACATTTTTGTCGTTTTAATGTTAGTGCACATTGTGCCCGTACTTCATCAGCCGTAGTTTTGTCTATTCCACTTAGTGCTATTTCTATTTTAGGGATGACATCCTCAGGTTTCAGCTTGTCTACAGATACATTGAAATTTAGTCCCTTTTCTAAAACACTTATTTCCGTAGGACTTAATATATGTGTTGAGAGATTGATAACCCACTTTGATTTATCGATCGCCGTTGACTTTGGATTGTTGACTTCATTATTCTGAGATGAAGATTTCTCTTCTAATAATTTGTTGAACTTTTTGATTTGACTATTTTTTGACTTTTTGAAAGTTGCTGATTTTGCAATGCTGGAGGACTGTGTTATAAGATCATAATCTGTATTGGTAACTATTCCTTTTATCTTTTGTTTTAATTGCTCAATTTCAGATCTGATATGTTCCAACTTTTTAACGATTCTGTGGATTTCTTCTTTCAGGCATAATTTTTGTAGGCTTTCTATTCTGCTTCTAACTCTGTTCGTTGGAACTGGAGCTCGTAGACGTAGATATTTAGGAATGATTTCATTTTTTAGGCATCGAATGTTGAAATTACGGTGATTTTCATATCTTGCTTCAGTTTGTGAAAGTCGAGTGAGTTTATTGATAAGTCTTCGCACAGGAAGACCATAAGTCATATTAATATATGTGTAAAACTTGGGCACTGTGGTAGTAAGTAATTCCATATTAGTTTGTTTATTAGGTATATCACACAGTGAAACAGTATTATTTACTGGATGACGTTTCGAACAAAATTTATTGTTCATAATCATATCAATTGTGATCACACGACTTTGACACTTGAATTTTATAGTTTTCTTTGTTCTCCCCCATTTGTCGTATGGGTAGTAGAATTTTCCAAATATCGGGGACAGGTGATGAATCATTCCTATTACATGTATTTGTAGTTGATTCGATAAACAAAGCTTCTGTTATCAATCTCTCCCTATACCCTGTGACATTAGATTTTAAAACTGTCATCCTATCCCATCCTATTGTATGGTTGTGTGTGACTGCATGTAGTGCTATAGCTGAACTATTCTCTAAATTTCTTATCTTATTCGGGTCAACCAATCTAGATTTTGCTAAGTTTTTATGTTCAGCTAGTCTGACTGCCCCTGTTCTACTAGTTTGACCTATGTATTTGACCTGACAATCATTGCCGGGTATTAGATAAACTAAATTGTTTTGTTTTAAAGGCTCTACAGGATCCTTTAACCGACAAAGCTTGTTTCTAATTGAGTTTGTGGGTTTGAATGCCGTTTTTATTCCTGCCTTGTTAAGAATTCTGCGTAAGGCTTCCGAGGTTCCTTCCTTGTATGGAATTACTACTGATGATTTAGATTCTTTATTGTTGGTGTTGTCATTAATATTATTATTATTATTATCACTATTATCATTATCCTTATTATTGTTATTATCACTATCGCTACTATCATTATTTATTTTATTTTTACTTTTCTTTACATATTTCCTGACTAATTTATCCGGGTAATTATTAAGTTTTAAGGCTTCTTTTATGTGTGTTAGTTCTTGTTTTAGATTTTCTTTGGTACTACTTAATTTTTGTGCTCTGTCATTTAAACATTTCACCAATCCTATTTTTACTGACATAGGATGGGATGATCGGAAGTCCAAATATCTGTTGGAGTGTGTGGGTTTCCTGTAAACACTAGTGTTTACCTTCCCATCTTCTTTCCTCTTTACGTTACAATCTAACATTGGGAGCTCCCCTTCCTGATTTTCCAATTCATAAGTGAATTGAATTGCTTCAACCTTAGAGTTGATATGTTCGAAAAACCTATCTATATCTTGTGTTCTAAGTACAGTGAATGTGTCGTCTACGTACCTCCACCATACTTTTGGGGTGCGGGTGAACGTTTTAATCGCTATGCTTTCCCACTTATCCATGAATATATCTGCTACCACTGGGGATATTGGTGATCCCATGGCAACTCCCTCAGTTTGTTTGTATATTTTCCCTTGGAATTTAAATACTGTGGAAGTCAGACATAGCTGTACTCCCAGCATTATGTCCTCAAGTGGCACTTTTGTCCTAAGTTCGAGTTCTTGGTCAGAAATGAGTTCGTTTCTGACTGCCTCTATAGCCATATTTATTGGTATACGTGTGTATAAACTGACTATATCAAAACTAACCATTTTTTCTTCATTATCTAATTTTAAATTATCTAATCTACGTTTGAGTTCATAAGAATTAGTTAGTCTAGATTTCGAGTGGATTTTTAGGGGATTTAATACCATGGCTAAATATTTAGATAATTCATAAGTAGGTGAATTTCTAAAATCAACTATAGGCCTAATAGGGTATCCTGACTTATGAACTTTAACAACACCATACATCCTACTGGGGTTATTAGTTTTTGGCATCAAATTAAACCACTTAGACTCACCTAGAAACGGCTTCATTCGGCGTATAAGATCCGCTGTGGCTTTCTTAACTTTATTCATAACTGTATCAATTGGTTTATTAATTTCCTCATATGGTCCTGTTCGTATGTGAGTGTTTACCTTGTCCAAGTAGTCTGATTTGTCTAATACTACCGTTGCATTTCCTTTGTCTGACTTTGTGATAACTATATCCTTGTTATTCTTAAGGTGTTTCAGGGCTTCTAACTCTTGTTTTGTCAGGTTTGGCTTTCCACATTTTTGTCGTTTTAATGTTAGTGCACATTGTGCCCGTACTTCATCAGCCGTAGTTTTGTCTAT
>CALYDE020000841.1:0-44863 GCA_944472155.2 Trichobilharzia szidati
ATTCGCGTTGTATTCGAAGTGGTTGTAGAGAGGTGTGCATGGGCGAATAGAAAGGAGGTGAATGGAAGTGGGTTGACACGAGTATCATGAGATAGATGGCTTGTCTTGAGATTGTGAGCGAAGTGATTGATGCATGTTGTATTTGTTGATGGGTGTGTGTATTGTCCGTGAATCATGGGACACATTGACTGACTAACTGAGTGACAGACTGAGTGACTGACACTGTCTTCTCCTGCTGCTTGTCTCTTGCAGGTGGGTTGACGACACCGGAAGACGAAGGAGACGTGGACGTGACAGACAAGGACGGAAAGGTGGTGGGTAAACATCGACGACCAAGGGGGCCGCGAACAGGCGGACACAAACCAATCGGTAAGTCTGATTCGCCTGATTCCATTCACACTGTCACAATTCGCTGATCACTCACACCGCTCGGCGTCAGTCTCCTTCATTCTCCTCATGTCGATTTGCTTGTCTTGTCGGTGTGATGTGTGCATGGATCAGCGTGTTTCTGTGTTTTCTGGAGGATTACTCACCTGAATGATGGCTGTGCTGACGATTGTTGTGGCCAGATATTTGTGGTGTTGGCGAAGAATTGTCTTGTGCATGATGGTGTGTGTGTGTGTGTCTGTGACTGTGTGCGTGTGTGTGTGAGTAGTGCAGCCTGTGTTTTTGAATTGGCGATGATGGTGTCTGGTGATTGAGAGTATTCGCGTTGTATTCGAAGTGGTTGTAGAGAGGTGTGCATGGGCGAATAGAAAGGAGGTGAATGGAAGTGGATTGACACGAGTATCATGAGATAGATGGCTTGTCTTGAGATTGTGAGCGAAGTGATTGATGCATGTTGTATTTGTTGATGGGTGTGTGTATTGTCCGTGAATCATGGGACACATTGACTGACTAACTGAGTGACAGACTGAGTGACTGACACTGTCTTCTCCTGCTGCTTGTCTCTTGCAGGTGGATTGACGACACCGGAAGACGAAGGAGACGTGGACGTGACAGACAAGGACGGAAAGGTGGTGGGTAAACATCGACAACCAAGGGGGCCGCGAACAGGCGGACACAAACCAATCGGTAAGTCTGATTCGCCTGATTCCATTCACACTGTCACAATTCGCTGATCACTCACACCGCTCGGCGTCAGTCTCCTTCATTCTCCGAATGTCGATTTGCTTGTCTTGTCGGTGTGATGTGTGCATGGATCAGCGTGTTTCTGTGTTTTCTGGAGGATTACTCACCTGAATGATGGCTGTGCTGACGATTGTTGTGGCCAGATATTTGTGGTGTTGGCGAAGAACTGTCTTGTGCATGATGGTGTGTGTGTGTGTGTGTGAGTAGTGCAGCCTGTGTTTTTGAATTGGCGATGATGGTGTCTGGTGATTGAGAGTATTCGCGTTGTATTCGAAGTGGTTGTAGAGAGGTGTGCATGGGCGAATAGAAAGGAGGTGAATGGAAGTGGGTTGACACGAGTATCATGAGATAGATGGCTTGTCTTGAGATTGTGGGCGAAGTGATTGATGCATGTTGTATTTGTTGATGGGTGTGTGTATTGTCCGTGAATCATGGGACACATTGACTGACTAACTGAGTGACAGACTGAGTGACTGACACTGTCTTCTCCTGCTGCTTGTCTCTTGCAGGTGGATTGACGACACCGGAAGACGAAGGAGACGTGGACGTGACAGACAAGGACGGAAAGGTGGTGGGTAAACATCGACGACCAAGGGGGCCGCGAACAGGCGGACACAAACCAATCGGTAAGTCTGATTCGCCTGATTCCATTCACACTGTCACAATTCGCTGATCACTCACACCGCTCGGCGTCAGTCTCCTTCATTCTCCTCATGTCGATTTGCTTGTCTTGTCGGTGTGATGTGTGCATGGATCAGCGTGTTTCTGTGTTTTCTGGAGGATTACTCACCTGAATGATGGCTGTGCTGACGATTGTTGTGGCCAGATATTTGTGGTGTTGGCGAAGAATTGTCTTGTGCATGATGGTGTGTGTGTGTGTGTGAGTAGTGCAGCCTGTGTTTTTGAATTGGCGATGATGGTGTCTGGTGATTGAGAGTATTCGCGTTGTATTCGAAGTGGTTGTAGAGAGGTGTGCATGGGCGAATAGAAAGGAGGTGAATGGAAGTGGGTTGACACGAGTATCATGAGATAGATGGCTTGTCTTGAGATTGTGAGCGAAGTGATTGATGCATGTTGTATTTGTTGATGGGTGTGTGTATTGTCCGTGAATCATGGGACACATTGACTGACTAACTGAGTGACAGACTGAGTGACTGACACTGTCTTCTCCTGCTGCTTGTCTCTTGCAGGTGGATTGACGACACCGGAAGACGAAGGAGACGTGGACGTGACAGACAAGGACGGAAAGGTGGTGGGTAAACATCGACGACCAAGGGGGCCGCGAACAGGCGGACACAAACCAATCGGTAAGTCTGATTCGCCTGATTCCATTCACACTGTCACAATTCGCTGATCACTCACACCGCTCGGCGTCAGTCTCCTTCATTCTCCTCATGTCGATTTGCTTGTCTTGTCGGTGTGATGTGTGCATGGATCAGCGTGTTTCTGTGTTTTCTGGAGGATTACTCACCTGAATGATGGCTGTGCTGACGATTGTTGTGGCCAGATATTTGTGGTGTTGGCGAAGAATTGTCTTGTGCATGATGGTGTGTGTGTGTGTGTGAGTAGTGCAGCCTGTGTTTTTGAATTGGCGATGATGGTGTCTGGTGATTGAGAGTATTCGCGTTGTATTCGAAGTGGTTGTAGAGAGGTGTGCATGGGCGAATAGAAAGGAGGTGAATGGAAGTGGATTGACACGAGTATCATGAGATAGATGGCTTGTCTTGAGATTGTGAGCGAAGTGATTGATGCATGTTGTATTTGTTGATGGGTGTGTGTATTGTCCGTGAATCATGGGACACATTGACTGACTAACTGAGTGACAGACTGAGTGACTGACACTGTCTTCTCCTGCTGCTTGTCTCTTGCAGGTGGATTGACGACACCGGAAGACGAAGGAGACGTGGACGTGACAGACAAGGACGGAAAGGTGGTGGGTAAACATCGACGACCAAGGGGGCCGCGAACAGGCGGACACAAACCAATCGGTAAGTCTGATTCGCCTGATTCCATTCACACTGTCACAATTCGCTGATCACTCACACCGCTCGGCGTCAGTCTCCTTCATTCTCCTCATGTCGATTTGCTTGTCTTGTCGGTGTGATGTGTGCATGGATCAGCGTGTTTCTGTGTTTTCACGAGGATTACTCACCTGAATGATGGCTGTGCTGACGATTGTTGTGGCCAGATATTTGTGGTGTTGGCGAAGAATTGTCTTGTGCATGATGGTGTGTGTGTGTGTGTGAGTAGTGCAGCCTGTGTTTTTGAATTGGCGATGATGGTGTCTGGTGATTGAGAGTATTCGCGTTGTATTCGAAGTGGTTGTAGAGAGGTGTGCATGGGCGAATAGAAAGGAGGTGAATGGAAGTGGGTTGACACGAGTATCATGAGATAGATGGCTTGTCTTGAGATTGTGGGCGAAGTGATTGATGCATGTTGTATTTGTTGATGGGTGTGTGTATTGTCCGTGAATCATGGGACACATTGACTGACTAACTGAGTGACAGACTGAGTGACTGACACTGTCTTCTCCTGCTGCTTGTCTCTTGCAGGTGGATTGACGACACCGGAAGACGAAGGAGACGTGGACGTGACAGACAAGGACGGAAAGGTGGTGGGTAAACATCGACGACCAAGGGGGCCGCGAACAGGCGGACACAAACCAATCGGTAAGTCTGATTCGCCTGATTCCATTCACACTGTCACAATTCGCTGATCACTCACACCGCTCGGCGTCAGTCTCCTTCATTCTCCTCATGTCGATTTGCTTGTCTTGTCGGTGTGATGTGTGCATGGATCAGCGTGTTTCTGTGTTTTCTGGAGGATTACTCACCTGAATGATGGCTGTGCTGACGATTGTTGTGGCCAGATATTTGTGGTGTTGGCGAAGAATTGTCTTGTGCATGATGGTGTGTGTGTGTGTGAGTAGTGCAGCCTGTGTTTTTGAATTGGCGATGATGGTGTCTGGTGATTGAGAGTATTCGCGTTGTATTCGAAGTGGTTGTAGAGAGGTGTGCATGGGCGAATAGAAAGGAGGTGAATGGAAGTGGGTTGACACGAGTATCATGAGATAGATGGCTTGTCTTGAGATTGTGAGCGAAGTGATTGATGCATGTTGTATTTGTTGATGGGTGTGTGTATTGTCCGTGAATCATGGGACACATTGACTGACTAACTGAGTGACAGACTGAGTGACTGACACTGTCTTCTCCTGCTGCTTGTCTCTTGCAGGTGGATTGACGACACCGGAAGACGAAGGAGACGTGGACGTGACAGACAAGGACGGAAAGGTGGTGGGTAAACATCGACGACCAAGGGGGCCGCGAACAGGCGGACACAAACCAATCGGTAAGTCTGATTCGCCTGATTCCATTCACACTGTCACAATTCGCTGATCACTCACACCGCTCGGCGTCAGTCTCCTTCATTCTCCTCATGTCGATTTGCTTGTCTTGTCGGTGTGATGTGTGCATGGATCAGCGTGTTTCTGTGTTTTCTGGAGGATTACTCACCTGAATGATGGCTGTGCTGACGATTGTTGTGGCCAGATATTTGTGGTGTTGGCGAAGAATTGTCTTGTGCATGATGGTGTGTGTGTGTGTGAGTAGTGCAGCCTGTGTTTTTGAATTGGCGATGATGGTGTCTGGTGATTGAGAGTATTCGCGTTGTATTCGAAGTGGTTGTAGAGAGGTGTGCATGGGCGAATAGAAAGGAGGTGAATGGAAGTGGGTTGACACGAGTATCATGAGATAGATGGCTTGTCTTGAGATTGTGAGCGAAGTGATTGATGCATGTTGTATTTGTTGATGGGTGTGTGTATTGTCCGTGAATCATGGGACACATTGACTGACTAACTGAGTGACAGACTGAGTGACTGACACTGTCTTCTCCTGCTGCTTGTCTCTTGCAGGTGGATTGACGACACCGGAAGACGAAGGAGACGTGGACGTGACAGACAAGGACGGAAAGGTGGTGGGTAAACATCGACGACCAAGGGGGCCGCGAACAGGCGGACACAAACCAATCGGTAAGTCTGATTCGCCTGATTCCATTCACACTGTCACAATTCGCTGATCACTCACACCGCTCGGCGTCAGTCTCCTTCATTCTCCTCATGTCGATTTGCTTGTCTTGTCGGTGTGATGTGTGCATGGATCAGCGTGTTTCTGTGTTTTCTGGAGGATTACTCACCTGAATGATGGCTGTGCTGACGATTGTTGTGGCCAGATATTTGTGGTGTTGGCGAAGAATTGTCTTGTGCATGATGGTGTGTGTGTGTGTGTGAGTAGTGCAGCCTGTGTTTTTGAATTGGCGATGATGGTGTCTGGTGATTGAGAGTATTCGCGTTGTATTCGAAGTGGTTGTAGAGAGGTGTGCATGGGCGAATAGAAAGGAGGTGAATGGAAGTGGGTTGACACGAGTATCATGAGATAGATGGCTTGTCTTGAGATTGTGAGCGAAGTGATTGATGCATGTTGTATTTGTTGATGGGTGTGTGTATTGTCCGTGAATCATGGGACACATTGACTGACTAACTGAGTGACAGACTGAGTGACTGACACTGTCTTCTCCTGCTGCTTGTCTCTTGCAGGTGGATTGACGACACCGGAAGACGAAGGAGACGTGGACGTGACAGACAAGGACGGAAAGGTGGTGGGTAAACATCGACGACCAAGGGGGCCGCGAACAGGCGGACACAAACCAATCGGTAAGTCTGATTCGCCTGATTCCATTCACACTGTCACAATTCGCTGATCACTCACACCGCTCGGCGTCAGTCTCCTTCATTCTCCGAATGTCGATTTGCTTGTCTTGTCGGTGTGATGTGTGCATGGATCAGCGTGTTTCTGTGTTTTCACGAGGATTACTCACCTGAATGATGGCTGTGCTGACGATTGTTGTGGCCAGATATTTGTGGTGTTGGCGAAGAATTGTCTTGTGCATGATGGTGTGTGTGTGTGTGTGAGTAGTGCAGCCTGTGTTTTTGAATTGGCGATGATGGTGTCTGGTGATTGAGAGTATTCGCGTTGTATTCGAAGTGGTTGTAGAGAGGTGTGCATGGGCGAATAGAAAGGAGGTGAATGGAAGTGGGTTGACACGAGTATCATGAGATAGATGGCTTGTCTTGAGATTGTGAGCGAAGTGATTGATGCATGTTGTATTTGTTGATGGGTGTGTGTATTGTCCGTGAATCATGGGACACATTGACTGACTAACTGAGTGACAGACTGAGTGACTGACACTGTCTTCTCCTGCTGCTTGTCTCTTGCAGGTGGATTGACGACACCGGAAGACGAAGGAGACGTGGACGTGACAGACAAGGACGGAAAGGTGGTGGGTAAACATCGACAACCAAGGGGGCCGCGAACAGGCGGACACAAACCAATCGGTAAGTCTGATTCGCCTGATTCCATTCACACTGTCACAATTCGCTGATCACTCACACCGCTCGGCGTCAGTCTCCTTCATTCTCCTCATGTCGATTTGCTTGTCTTGTCGGTGTGATGTGTGCATGGATCAGCGTGTTTCTGTGTTTTCTGGAGGATTACTCACCTGAATGATGGCTGTGCTGACGATTGTTGTGGCCAGATATTTGTGGTGTTGGCGAAGAATTGTCTTGTGCATGATGGTGTGTGTGTGTGTGTGAGTAGTGCAGCCTGTGTTTTTGAATTGGCGATGATGGTGTCTGGTGATTGAGAGTATTCGCGTTGTATTCGAAGTGGTTGTAGAGAGGTGTGCATGGGCGAATAGAAAGGAGGTGAATGGAAGTGGGTTGACACGAGTATCATGAGATAGATGGCTTGTCTTGAGATTGTGAGCGAAGTGATTGATGCATGTTGTATTTGTTGATGGGTGTGTGTATTGTCCGTGAATCATGGGACACATTGACTGACTAACTGAGTGACAGACTGAGTGACTGACACTGTCTTCTCCTGCTGCTTGTCTCTTGCAGGTGGATTGACGACACCGGAAGACGAAGGAGACGTGGACGTGACAGACAAGGACGGAAAGGTGGTGGGTAAACATCGACGACCAAGGGGGCCGCGAACAGGCGGACACAAACCAATCGGTAAGTCTGATTCGCCTGATTCCATTCACACTGTCACAATTCGCTGATCACTCACACCGCTCGGCGTCAGTCTCCTTCATTCTCCTCATGTCGATTTGCTTGTCTTGTCGGTGTGATGTGTGCATGGATCAGCGTGTTTCTGTGTTTTCTGGAGGATTACTCACCTGAATGATGGCTGTGCTGACGATTGTTGTGGCCAGATATTTGTGGTGTTGGCGAAGAATTGTCTTGTGCATGATGGTGTGTGTGTGTGTGAGTAGTGCAGCCTGTGTTTTTGAATTGGCGATGATGGTGTCTGGTGATTGAGAGTATTCGCGTTGTATTCGAAGTGGTTGTAGAGAGGTGTGCATGGGCGAATAGAAAGGAGGTGAATGGAAGTGGGTTGACACGAGTATCATGAGATAGATGGCTTGTCTTGAGATTGTGAGCGAAGTGATTGATGCATGTTGTATTTGTTGATGGGTGTGTGTATTGTCCGTGAATCATGGGACACATTGACTGACTAACTGAGTGACAGACTGAGTGACTGACACTGTCTTCTCCTGCTGCTTGTCTCTTGCAGGTGGATTGACGACACCGGAAGACGAAGGAGACGTGGACGTGACAGACAAGGACGGAAAGGTGGTGGGTAAACATCGACGACCAAGGGGGCCGCGAACAGGCGGACACAAACCAATCGGTAAGTCTGATTCGCCTGATTCCATTCACACTGTCACAATTCGCTGATCACTCACACCGCTCGGCGTCAGTCTCCTTCATTCTCCGAATGTCGATTTGCTTGTCTTGTCGGTGTGATGTGTGCATGGATCAGCGTGTTTCTGTGTTTTCTGGAGGATTACTCACCTGAATGATGGCTGTGCTGACGATTGTTGTGGCCAGATATTTGTGGTGTTGGCGAAGAATTGTCTTGTGCATGATGGTGTGTGTGTGTGTGAGTAGTGCAGCCTGTGTTTTTGAATTGGCGATGATGGTGTCTGGTGATTGAGAGTATTCGCGTTGTATTCGAAGTGGTTGTAGAGAGGTGTGCATGGGCGAATAGAAAGGAGGTGAATGGAAGTGGGTTGACACGAGTATCATGAGATAGATGGCTTGTCTTGAGATTGTGAGCGAAGTGATTGATGCATGTTGTATTTGTTGATGGGTGTGTGTATTGTCCGTGAATCATGGGACACATTGACTGACTAACTGAGTGACAGACTGAGTGACTGACACTGTCTTCTCCTGCTGCTTGTCTCTTGCAGGTGGATTGACGACACCGGAAGACGAAGGAGACGTGGACGTGACAGACAAGGACGGAAAGGTGGTGGGTAAACATCGACGACCAAGGGGGCCGCGAACAGGCGGACACAAACCAATCGGTAAGTCTGATTCGCCTGATTCCATTCACACTGTCACAATTCGCTGATCACTCACACCGCTCGGCGTCAGTCTCCTTCATTCTCCTCATGTCGATTTGCTTGTCTTGTCGGTGTGATGTGTGCATGGATCAGCGTGTTTCTGTGTTTTCTGGAGGATTACTCACCTGAATGATGGCTGTGCTGACGATTGTTGTGGCCAGATATTTGTGGTGTTGGCGAAGAATTGTCTTGTGCATGATGGTGTGTGTGTGTGTGTGAGTAGTGCAGCCTGTGTTTTTGAATTGGCGATGATGGTGTCTGGTGATTGAGAGTATTCGCGTTGTATTCGAAGTGGTTGTAGAGAGGTGTGCATGGGCGAATAGAAAGGAGGTGAATGGAAGTGGGTTGACACGAGTATCATGAGATAGATGGCTTGTCTTGAGATTGTGAGCGAAGTGATTGATGCATGTTGTATTTGTTGATGGGTGTGTGTATTGTCCGTGAATCATGGGACACATTGACTGACTAACTGAGTGACAGACTGAGTGACTGACACTGTCTTCTCCTGCTGCTTGTCTCTTGCAGGTGGATTGACGACACCGGAAGACGAAGGAGACGTGGACGTGACAGACAAGGACGGAAAGGTGGTGGGTAAACATCGACGACCAAGGGGGCCGCGAACAGGCGGACACAAACCAATCGGTAAGTCTGATTCGCCTGATTCCATTCACACTGTCACAATTCGCTGATCACTCACACCGCTCGGCGTCAGTCTCCTTCATTCTCCTCATGTCGATTTGCTTGTCTTGTCGGTGTGATGTGTGCATGGATCAGCGTGTTTCTGTGTTTTCTGGAGGATTACTCACCTGAATGATGGCTGTGCTGACGATTGTTGTGGCCAGATATTTGTGGTGTTGGCGAAGAATTGTCTTGTGCATGATGGTGTGTGTGTGTGTGTGAGTAGTGCAGCCTGTGTTTTTGAATTGGCGATGATGGTGTCTGGTGATTGAGAGTATTCGCGTTGTATTCGAAGTGGTTGTAGAGAGGTGTGCATGGGCGAATAGAAAGGAGGTGAATGGAAGTGGGTTGACACGAGTATCATGAGATAGATGGCTTGTCTTGAGATTGTGAGCGAAGTGATTGATGCATGTTGTATTTGTTGATGGGTGTGTGTATTGTCCGTGAATCATGGGACACATTGACTGACTAACTGAGTGACAGACTGAGTGACTGACACTGTCTTCTCCTGCTGCTTGTCTCTTGCAGGTGGATTGACGACACCGGAAGACGAAGGAGACGTGGACGTGACAGACAAGGACGGAAAGGTGGTGGGTAAACATCGACGACCAAGGGGGCCGCGAACAGGCGGACACAAACCAATCGGTAAGTCTGATTCGCCTGATTCCATTCACACTGTCACAATTCGCTGATCACTCACACCGCTCGGCGTCAGTCTCCTTCATTCTCCTCATGTCGATTTGCTTGTCTTGTCGGTGTGATGTGTGCATGGATCAGCGTGTTTCTGTGTTTTCTGGAGGATTACTCACCTGAATGATGGCTGTGCTGACGATTGTTGTGGCCAGATATTTGTGGTGTTGGCGAAGAATTGTCTTGTGCATGATGGTGTGTGTGTGTGTGTGAGTAGTGCAGCCTGTGTTTTTGAATTGGCGATGATGGTGTCTGGTGATTGAGAGTATTCGCGTTGTATTCGAAGTGGTTGTAGAGAGGTGTGCATGGGCGAATAGAAAGGAGGTGAATGGAAGTGGGTTGACACGAGTATCATGAGATAGATGGCTTGTCTTGAGATTGTGAGCGAAGTGATTGATGCATGTTGTATTTGTTGATGGGTGTGTGTATTGTCCGTGAATCATGGGACACATTGACTGACTAACTGAGTGACAGACTGAGTGACTGACACTGTCTTCTCCTGCTGCTTGTCTCTTGCAGGTGGATTGACGACACCGGAAGACGAAGGAGACGTGGACGTGACAGACAAGGACGGAAAGGTGGTGGGTAAACATCGACGACCAAGGGGGCCGCGAACAGGCGGACACAAACCAATCGGTAAGTCTGATTCGCCTGATTCCATTCACACTGTCACAATTCGCTGATCACTCACACCGCTCGGCGTCAGTCTCCTTCATTCTCCTCATGTCGATTTGCTTGTCTTGTCGGTGTGATGTGTGCATGGATCAGCGTGTTTCTGTGTTTTCTGGAGGATTACTCACCTGAATGATGGCTGTGCTGACGATTGTTGTGGCCAGATATTTGTGGTGTTGGCGAAGAATTGTCTTGTGCATGATGGTGTGTGTGTGTGTGAGTAGTGCAGCCTGTGTTTTTGAATTGGCGATGATGGTGTCTGGTGATTGAGAGTATTCGCGTTGTATTCGAAGTGGTTGTAGAGAGGTGTGCATGGGCGAATAGAAAGGAGGTGAATGGAAGTGGGTTGACACGAGTATCATGAGATAGATGGCTTGTCTTGAGATTGTGAGCGAAGTGATTGATGCATGTTGTATTTGTTGATGGGTGTGTGTATTGTCCGTGAATCATGGGACACATTGACTGACTAACTGAGTGACAGACTGAGTGACTGACACTGTCTTCTCCTGCTGCTTGTCTCTTGCAGGTGGATTGACGACACCGGAAGACGAAGGAGACGTGGACGTGACAGACAAGGACGGAAAGGTGGTGGGTAAACATCGACGACCAAGGGGGCCGCGAACAGGCGGACACAAACCAATCGGTAAGTCTGATTCGCCTGATTCCATTCACACTGTCACAATTCGCTGATCA
Source organism: Trichobilharzia szidati (assembly GCA_944472155.2). Lineage (NCBI taxonomy): Eukaryota > Metazoa > Platyhelminthes > Trematoda > Strigeidida > Schistosomatidae > Trichobilharzia > Trichobilharzia szidati. The sequence goes on from CALYDE020000841.1 coordinate 11,332, forward strand.
CTCACACCGCTCGGCGTCAGTCTCCTTCATTCTCCTCATGTCGATTTGCTTGTCTTGTCGGTGTGATGTGTGCATGGATCAGCGTGTTTCTGTGTTTTCTGGAGGATTACTCACCTGAATGATGGCTGTGCTGACGATTGTTGTGGCCAGATATTTGTGGTGTTGGCGAAGAATTGTCTTGTGCATGATGGTGTGTGTGTGTGTGTGAGTAGTGCAGCCTGTGTTTTTGAATTGGCGATGATGGTGTCTGGTGATTGAGAGTATTCGCGTTGTATTCGAAGTGGTTGTAGAGAGGTGTGCATGGGCGAATAGAAAGGAGGTGAATGGAAGTGGGTTGACACGAGTATCATGAGATAGATGGCTTGTCTTGAGATTGTGAGCGAAGTGATTGATGCATGTTGTATTTGTTGATGGGTGTGTGTATTGTCCGTGAATCATGGGACACATTGACTGACTAACTGAGTGACAGACTGAGTGACTGACACTGTCTTCTCCTGCTGCTTGTCTCTTGCAGGTGGATTGACGACACCGGAAGACGAAGGAGACGTGGACGTGACAGACAAGGACGGAAAGGTGGTGGGTAAACATCGACGACCAAGGGGGCCGCGAACAGGCGGACACAAACCAATCGGTAAGTCTGATTCGCCTGATTCCATTCACACTGTCACAATTCGCTGATCACTCACACCGCTCGGCGTCAGTCTCCTTCATTCTCCTCATGTCGATTTGCTTGTCTTGTCGGTGTGATGTGTGCATGGATCAGCGTGTTTCTGTGTTTTCTGGAGGATTACTCACCTGAATGATGGCTGTGCTGACGATTGTTGTGGCCAGATATTTGTGGTGTTGGCGAAGAATTGTCTTGTGCATGATGGTGTGTGTGTGTGTGTGAGTAGTGCAGCCTGTGTTTTTGAATTGGCGATGATGGTGTCTGGTGATTGAGAGTATTCGCGTTGTATTCGAAGTGGTTGTAGAGAGGTGTGCATGGGCGAATAGAAAGGAGGTGAATGGAAGTGGGTTGACACGAGTATCATGAGATAGATGGCTTGTCCTGAGATTGTGAGCGAAGTGATTGATGCATGTTGTATTTGTTGATGGGTGTGTGTATTGTCCGTGAATCATGGGACACATTGACTGACTAACTGAGTGACAGACTGAGTGACTGACACTGTCTTCTCCTGCTGCTTGTCTCTTGCAGGTGGATTGACGACACCGGAAGACGAAGGAGACGTGGACGTGACAGACAAGGACGGAAAGGTGGTGGGTAAACATCGACGACCAAGGGGGCCGCGAACAGGCGGACACAAACCAATCGGTAAGTCTGATTCGCCTGATTCCATTCACACTGTCACAATTCGCTGATCACTCACACCGCTCGGCGTCAGTCTCCTTCATTCTCCTCATGTCGATTTGCTTGTCTTGTCGGTGTGATGTGTGCATGGATCAGCGTGTTTCTGTGTTTTCTGGAGGATTACTCACCTGAATGATGGCTGTGCTGACGATTGTTGTGGCCAGATATTTGTGGTGTTGGCGAAGAATTGTCTTGTGCATGATGGTGTGTGTGTGTGTGTGAGTAGTGCAGCCTGTGTTTTTGAATTGGCGATGATGGTGTCTGGTGATTGAGAGTATTCGCGTTGTATTCGAAGTGGTTGTAGAGAGGTGTGCATGGGCGAATAGAAAGGAGGTGAATGGAAGTGGGTTGACACGAGTATCATGAGATAGATGGCTTGTCTTGAGATTGTGAGCGAAGTGATTGATGCATGTTGTATTTGTTGATGGGTGTGTGTATTGTCCGTGAATCATGGGACACATTGACTGACTAACTGAGTGACAGACTGAGTGACTGACACTGTCTTCTCCTGCTGCTTGTCTCTTGCAGGTGGATTGACGACACCGGAAGACGAAGGAGACGTGGACGTGACAGACAAGGACGGAAAGGTGGTGGGTAAACATCGACGACCAAGGGGGCCGCGAACAGGCGGACACAAACCAATCGGTAAGTCTGATTCGCCTGATTCCATTCACACTGTCACAATTCGCTGATCACTCACACCGCTCGGCGTCAGTCTCCTTCATTCTCCTCATGTCGATTTGCTTGTCTTGTCGGTGTGATGTGTGCATGGATCAGCGTGTTTCTGTGTTTTCTGGAGGATTACTCACCTGAATGATGGCTGTGCTGACGATTGTTGTGGCCAGATATTTGTGGTGTTGGCGAAGAATTGTCTTGTGCATGATGGTGTGTGTGTGTGTGTGAGTAGTGCAGCCTGTGTTTTTGAATTGGCGATGATGGTGTCTGGTGATTGAGAGTATTCGCGTTGTATTCGAAGTGGTTGTAGAGAGGTGTGCATGGGCGAATAGAAAGGAGGTGAATGGAAGTGGGTTGACACGAGTATCATGAGATAGATGGCTTGTCTTGAGATTGTGAGCGAAGTGATTGATGCATGTTGTATTTGTTGATGGGTGTGTGTATTGTCCGTGAATCATGGGACACATTGACTGACTAACTGAGTGACAGACTGAGTGACTGACACTGTCTTCTCCTGCTGCTTGTCTCTTGCAGGTGGATTGACGACACCGGAAGACGAAGGAGACGTGGACGTGACAGACAAGGACGGAAAGGTGGTGGGTAAACATCGACGACCAAGGGGGCCGCGAACAGGCGGACACAAACCAATCGGTAAGTCTGATTCGCCTGATTCCATTCACACTGTCACAATTCGCTGATCACTCACACCGCTCGGCGTCAGTCTCCTTCATTCTCCTCATGTCGATTTGCTTGTCTTGTCGGTGTGATGTGTGCATGGATCAGCGTGTTTCTGTGTTTTCTGGAGGATTACTCACCTGAATGATGGCTGTGCTGACGATTGTTGTGGCCAGATATTTGTGGTGTTGGCGAAGAATTGTCTTGTGCATGATGGTGTGTTTGTGTGTGTCTGTGACTGTGTGCGTGTGTGTGTGAGTAGTGCAGCCTGTGTTTTTGAATTGGCGATGATGGTGTCTGGTGATTGAGAGTATTCGCGTTGTATTCGAAGTGGTTGTAGAGAGGTGTGCATGGGCGAATAGAAAGGAGGTGAATGGAAGTGGGTTGACACGAGTATCATGAGATAGATGGCTTGTCTTGAGATTGTGAGCGAAGTGATTGATGCATGTTGTATTTGTTGATGGGTGTGTGTATTGTCCGTGAATCATGGGACACATTGACTGACTAACTGAGTGACAGACTGAGTGACTGACACTGTCTTCTCCTGCTGCTTGTCTCTTGCAGGTGGATTGACGACACCGGAAGACGAAGGAGACGTGGACGTGACAGACAAGGACGGAAAGGTGGTGGGTAAACATCGACGACCAAGGGGGCCGCGAACAGGCGGACACAAACCAATCGGTAAGTCTGATTCGCCTGATTCCATTCACACTGTCACAATTCGCTGATCACTCACACCGCTCGGCGTCAGTCTCCTTCATTCTCCTCATGTCGATTTGCTTGTCTTGTCGGTGTGATGTGTGCATGGATCAGCGTGTTTCTGTGTTTTCTGGAGGATTACTCACCTGAATGATGGCTGTGCTGACGATTGTTGTGGCCAGATATTTGTGGTGTTGGCGAAGAATTGTCTTGTGCATGATGGTGTGTTTGTGTGTGTCTGTGACTGTGTGCGTGTGTGTGTGAGTAGTGCAGCCTGTGTTTTTGAATTGGCGATGATGGTGTCTGGTGATTGAGAGTATTCGCGTTGTATTCGAAGTGGTTGTAGAGAGGTGTGCATGGGCGAATAGAAAGGAGGTGAATGGAAGTGGGTTGACACGAGTATCATGAGATAGATGGCTTGTCTTGAGATTGTGAGCGAAGTGATTGATGCATGTTGTATTTGTTGATGGGTGTGTGTATTGTCCGTGAATCATGGGACACATTGACTGACTAACTGAGTGACAGACTGAGTGACTGACACTGTCTTCTCCTGCTGCTTGTCTCTTGCAGGTGGATTGACGACACCGGAAGACGAAGGAGACGTGGACGTGACAGACAAGGACGGAAAGGTGGTGGGTAAACATCGACGACCAAGGGGGCCGCGAACAGGCGGACACAAACCAATCGGTAAGTCTGATTCGCCTGATTCCATTCACACTGTCACAATTCGCTGATCACTCACACCGCTCGGCGTCAGTCTCCTTCATTCTCCTCATGTCGATTTGCTTGTCTTGTCGGTGTGATGTGTGCATGGATCAGCGTGTTTCTGTGTTTTCTGGAGGATTACTCACCTGAATGATGGCTGTGCTGACGATTGTTGTGGCCAGATATTTGTGGTGTTGGCGAAGAATTGTCTTGTGCATGATGGTGTGTGTGTGTGTGTGAGTAGTGCAGCCTGTGTTTTTGAATTGGCGATGATGGTGTCTGGTGATTGAGAGTATTCGCGTTGTATTCGAAGTGGTTGTAGAGAGGTGTGCATGGGCGAATAGAAAGGAGGTGAATGGAAGTGGGTTGACACGAGTATCATGAGATAGATGGCTTGTCTTGAGATTGTGAGCGAAGTGATTGATGCATGTTGTATTTGTTGATGGGTGTGTGTATTGTCCGTGAATCATGGGACACATTGACTGACTAACTGAGTGACAGACTGAGTGACTGACACTGTCTTCTCCTGCTGCTTGTCTCTTGCAGGTGGATTGACGACACCGGAAGACGAAGGAGACGTGGACGTGACAGACAAGGACGGAAAGGTGGTGGGTAAACATCGACGACCAAGGGGGCCGCGAACAGGCGGACACAAACCAATCGGTAAGTCTGATTCGCCTGATTCCATTCACACTGTCACAATTCGCTGATCACTCACACCGCTCGGCGTCAGTCTCCTTCATTCTCCTCATGTCGATTTGCTTGTCTTGTCGGTGTGATGTGTGCATGGATCAGCGTGTTTCTGTGTTTTCTGGAGGATTACTCACCTGAATGATGGCTGTGCTGACGATTGTTGTGGCCAGATATTTGTGGTGTTGGCGAAGAATTGTCTTGTGCATGATGGTGTGTGTGTGTGTGTGAGTAGTGCAGCCTGTGTTTTTGAATTGGCGATGATGGTGTCTGGTGATTGAGAGTATTCGCGTTGTATTCGAAGTGGTTGTAGAGAGGTGTGCATGGGCGAATAGAAAGGAGGTGAATGGAAGTGGGTTGACACGAGTATCATGAGATAGATGGCTTGTCCTGAGATTGTGAGCGAAGTGATTGATGCATGTTGTATTTGTTGATGGGTGTGTGTATTGTCCGTGAATCATGGGACACATTGACTGACTAACTGAGTGACAGACTGAGTGACTGACACTGTCTTCTCCTGCTGCTTGTCTCTTGCAGGTGGATTGACGACACCGGAAGACGAAGGAGACGTGGACGTGACAGACAAGGACGGAAAGGTGGTGGGTAAACATCGACGACCAAGGGGGCCGCGAACAGGCGGACACAAACCAATCGGTAAGTCTGATTCGCCTGATTCCATTCACACTGTCACAATTCGCTGATCACTCACACCGCTCGGCGTCAGTCTCCTTCATTCTCCTCATGTCGATTTGCTTGTCTTGTCGGTGTGATGTGTGCATGGATCAGCGTGTTTCTGTGTTTTCTGGAGGATTACTCACCTGAATGATGGCTGTGCTGACGATTGTTGTGGCCAGATATTTGTGGTGTTGACGAAGAATTGTCTTGTGCATGATGGTGTGTTTGTGTGTGTCTGTGACTGTGTGCGTGTGTGTGTGAGTAGTGCAGCCTGTGTTTTTGAATTGGCGATGATGGTGTCTGGTGATTGAGAGTATTCGCGTTGTATTCGAAGTGGTTGTAGAGAGGTGTGCATGGGCGAATAGAAAGGAGGTGAATGGAAGTGGGTTGACACGAGTATCATGAGATAGATGGCTTGTCTTGAGATTGTGAGCGAAGTGATTGATGCATGTTGTATTTGTTGATGGGTGTGTGTATTGTCCGTGAATCATGGGACACATTGACTGACTAACTGAGTGACAGACTGAGTGACTGACACTGTCTTCTCCTGCTGCTTGTCTCTTGCAGGTGGATTGACGACACCGGAAGACGAAGGAGACGTGGACGTGACAGACAAGGACGGAAAGGTGGTGGGTAAACATCGACGACCAAGGGGGCCGCGAACAGGCGGACACAAACCAATCGGTAAGTCTGATTCGCCTGATTCCATTCACACTGTCACAATTCGCTGATCACTCACACCGCTCGGCGTCAGTCTCCTTCATTCTCCGAATGTCGATTTGCTTGTCTTGTCGGTGTGATGTGTGCATGGATCAGCGTGTTTCTGTGTTTTCTGGAGGATTACTCACCTGAATGATGGCTGTGCTGACGATTGTTGTGGCCAGATATTTGTGGTGTTGGCGAAGAATTGTCTTGTGCATGATGGTGTGTTTGTGTGTGTCTGTGACTGTGTGCGTGTGTGTGTGAGTAGTGCAGCCTGTGTTTTTGAATTGGCGATGATGGTGTCTGGTGATTGAGAGTATTCGCGTTGTATTCGAAGTGGTTGTAGAGAGGTGTGCATGGGCGAATAGAAAGGAGGTGAATGGAAGTGGGTTGACACGAGTATCATGAGATAGATGGCTTGTCTTGAGATTGTGAGCGAAGTGATTGATGCATGTTGTATTTGTTGATGGGTGTGTGTATTGTCCGTGAATCATGGGACACATTGACTGACTAACTGAGTGACAGACTGAGTGACTGACACTGTCTTCTCCTGCTGCTTGTCTCTTGCAGGTGGATTGACGACACCGGAAGACGAAGGAGACGTGGACGTGACAGACAAGGACGGAAAGGTGGTGGGTAAACATCGACGACCAAGGGGGCCGCGAACAGGCGGACACAAACCAATCGGTAAGTCTGATTCGCCTGATTCCATTCACACTGTCACAATTCGCTGATCACTCACACCGCTCGGCGTCAGTCTCCTTCATTCTCCTCATGTCGATTTGCTTGTCTTGTCGGTGTGATGTGTGCATGGATCAGCGTGTTTCTGTGTTTTCTGGAGGATTACTCACCTGAATGATGGCTGTGCTGACGATTGTTGTGGCCAGATATTTGTGGTGTTGGCGAAGAATTGTCTTGTGCATGATGGTGTGTGTGTGTGTGTGAGTAGTGCAGCCTGTGTTTTTGAATTGGCGATGATGGTGTCTGGTGATTGAGAGTATTCGCGTTGTATTCGAAGTGGTTGTAGAGAGGTGTGCATGGGCGAATAGAAAGGAGGTGAATGGAAGTGGATTGACACGAGTATCATGAGATAGATGGCTTGTCTTGAGATTGTGAGCGAAGTGATTGATGCATGTTGTATTTGTTGATGGGTGTGTGTATTGTCCGTGAATCATGGGACACATTGACTGACTAACTGAGTGACAGACTGAGTGACTGACACTGTCTTCTCCTGCTGCTTGTCTCTTGCAGGTGGATTGACGACACCGGAAGACGAAGGAGACGTGGACGTGACAGACAAGGACGGAAAGGTGGTGGGTAAACATCGACGACCAAGGGGGCCGCGAACAGGCGGACACAAACCAATCGGTAAGTCTGATTCGCCTGATTCCATTCACACTGTCACAATTCGCTGATCACTCACACCGCTCGGCGTCAGTCTCCTTCATTCTCCTCATGTCGATTTGCTTGTCTTGTCGGTGTGATGTGTGCATGGATCAGCGTGTTTCTGTGTTTTCTGGAGGATTACTCACCTGAATGATGGCTGTGCTGACGATTGTTGTGGCCAGATATTTGTGGTGTTGGCGAAGAATTGTCTTGTGCATGATGGTGTGTTTGTGTGTGTCTGTGACTGTGTGCGTGTGTGTGTGAGTAGTGCAGCCTGTGTTTTTGAATTGGCGATGATGGTGTCTGGTGATTGAGAGTATTCGCGTTGTATTCGAAGTGGTTGTAGAGAGGTGTGCATGGGCGAATAGAAAGGAGGTGAATGGAAGTGGGTTGACACGAGTATCATGAGATAGATGGCTTGTCTTGAGATTGTGAGCGAAGTGATTGATGCATGTTGTATTTGTTGATGGGTGTGTGTATTGTCCGTGAATCATGGGACACATTGACTGACTAACTGAGTGACAGACTGAGTGACTGACACTGTCTTCTCCTGCTGCTTGTCTCTTGCAGGTGGATTGACGACACCGGAAGACGAAGGAGACGTGGACGTGACAGACAAGGACGGAAAGGTGGTGGGTAAACATCGACGACCAAGGGGGCCGCGAACAGGCGGACACAAACCAATCGGTAAGTCTGATTCGCCTGATTCCATTCACACTGTCACAATTCGCTGATCACTCACACCGCTCGGCGTCAGTCTCCTTCATTCTCCTCATGTCGATTTGCTTGTCTTGTCGGTGTGATGTGTGCATGGATCAGCGTGTTTCTGTGTTTTCTGGAGGATTACTCACCTGAATGATGGCTGTGCTGACGATTGTTGTGGCCAGATATTTGTGGTGTTGGCGAAGAATTGTCTTGTGCATGATGGTGTGTTTGTGTGTGTCTGTGACTGTGTGCGTGTGTGTGTGAGTAGTGCAGCCTGTGTTTTTGAATTGGCGATGATGGTGTCTGGTGATTGAGAGTATTCGCGTTGTATTCGAAGTGGTTGTAGAGAGGTGTGCATGGGCGAATAGAAAGGAGGTGAATGGAAGTGGATTGACACGAGTATCATGAGATAGATGGCTTGTCTTGAGATTGTGAGCGAAGTGATTGATGCATGTTGTATTTGTTGATGGGTGTGTGTATTGTCCGTGAATCATGGGACACATTGACTGACTAACTGAGTGACAGACTGAGTGACTGACACTGTCTTCTCCTGCTGCTTGTCTCTTGCAGGTGGATTGACGACACCGGAAGACGAAGGAGACGTGGACGTGACAGACAAGGACGGAAAGGTGGTGGGTAAACATCGACGACCAAGGGGGCCGCGAACAGGCGGACACAAACCAATCGGTAAGTCTGATTCGCCTGATTCCATTCACACTGTCACAATTCGCTGATCACTCACACCGCTCGGCGTCAGTCTCCTTCATTCTCCTCATGTCGATTTGCTTGTCTTGTCGGTGTGATGTGTGCATGGATCAGCGTGTTTCTGTGTTTTCTGGAGGATTACTCACCTGAATGATGGCTGTGCTGACGATTGTTGTGGCCAGATATTTGTGGTGTTGGCGAAGAATTGTCTTGTGCATGATGGTGTGTTTGTGTGTGTCTGTGACTGTGTGCGTGTGTGTGTGAGTAGTGCAGCCTGTGTTTTTGAATTGGCGATGATGGTGTCTGGTGATTGAGAGTATTCGCGTTGTATTCGAAGTGGTTGTAGAGAGGTGTGCATGGGCGAATAGAAAGGAGGTGAATGGAAGTGGATTGACACGAGTATCATGAGATAGATGGCTTGTCTTGAGATTGTGAGCGAAGTGATTGATGCATGTTGTATTTGTTGATGGGTGTGTGTATTGTCCGTGAATCATGGGACACATTGACTGACTAACTGAGTGACAGACTGAGTGACTGACACTGTCTTCTCCTGCTGCTTGTCTCTTGCAGGTGGATTGACGACACCGGAAGACGAAGGAGACGTGGACGTGACAGACAAGGACGGAAAGGTGGTGGGTAAACATCGACGACCAAGGGGGCCGCGAACAGGCGGACACAAACCAATCGGTAAGTCTGATTCGCCTGATTCCATTCACACTGTCACAATTCGCTGATCACTCACACCGCTCGGCGTCAGTCTCCTTCATTCTCCTCATGTCGATTTGCTTGTCTTGTCGGTGTGATGTGTGCATGGATCAGCGTGTTTCTGTGTTTTCTGGAGGATTACTCACCTGAATGATGGCTGTGCTGACGATTGTTGTGGCCAGATATTTGTGGTGTTGGCGAAGAATTGTCTTGTGCATGATGGTGTGTTTGTGTGTGTCTGTGACTGTGTGCGTGTGTGTGTGAGTAGTGCAGCCTGTGTTTTTGAATTGGCGATGATGGTGTCTGGTGATTGAGAGTATTCGCGTTGTATTCGAAGTGGTTGTAGAGAGGTGTGCATGGGCGAATAGAAAGGAGGTGAATGGAAGTGGATTGACACGAGTATCATGAGATAGATGGCTTGTCTTGAGATTGTGAGCGAAGTGATTGATGCATGTTGTATTTGTTGATGGGTGTGTGTATTGTCCGTGAATCATGGGACACATTGACTGACTAACTGAGTGACAGACTGAGTGACTGACACTGTCTTCTCCTGCTGCTTGTCTCTTGCAGGTGGATTGACGACACCGGAAGACGAAGGAGACGTGGACGTGACAGACAAGGACGGAAAGGTGGTGGGTAAACATCGACGACCAAGGGGGCCGCGAACAGGCGGACACAAACCAATCGGTAAGTCTGATTCGCCTGATTCCATTCACACTGTCACAATTCGCTGATCACTCACACCGCTCGGCGTCAGTCTCCTTCATTCTCCTCATGTCGATTTGCTTGTCTTGTCGGTGTGATGTGTGCATGGATCAGCGTGTTTCTGTGTTTTCTGGAGGATTACTCACCTGAATGATGGCTGTGCTGACGATTGTTGTGGCCAGATATTTGTGGTGTTGGCGAAGAATTGTCTTGTGCATGATGGTGTGTTTGTGTGTGTCTGTGACTGTGTGCGTGTGTGTGTGAGTAGTGCAGCCTGTGTTTTTGAATTGGCGATGATGGTGTCTGGTGATTGAGAGTATTCGCGTTGTATTCGAAGTGGTTGTAGAGAGGTGTGCATGGGCGAATAGAAAGGAGGTGAATGGAAGTGGGTTGACACGAGTATCATGAGATAGATGGCTTGTCTTGAGATTGTGAGCGAAGTGATTGATGCATGTTGTATTTGTTGATGGGTGTGTGTATTGTCCGTGAATCATGGGACACATTGACTGACTAACTGAGTGACAGACTGAGTGACTGACACTGTCTTCTCCTGCTGCTTGTCTCTTGCAGGTGGATTGACGACACCGGAAGACGAAGGAGACGTGGACGTGACAGACAAGGACGGAAAGGTGGTGGGTAAACATCGACGACCAAGGGGGCCGCGAACAGGCGGACACAAACCAATCGGTAAGTCTGATTCGCCTGATTCCATTCACACTGTCACAATTCGCTGATCACTCACACCGCTCGGCGTCAGTCTCCTTCATTCTCCTAATGTCGATTTGCTTGTCTTGTCGGTGTGATGTGTGCATGGATCAGCGTGTTTCTGTGTTTTCTGGAGGATTACTCACCTGAATGATGGCTGTGCTGACGATTGTTGTGGCCAGATATTTGTGGTGTTGGCGAAGAATTGTCTTGTGCATGATGGTGTGTTTGTGTGTGTCTGTGACTGTGTGCGTGTGTGTGTGAGTAGTGCAGCCTGTGTTTTTGAATTGGCGATGATGGTGTCTGGTGATTGAGAGTATTCGCGTTGTATTCGAAGTGGTTGTAGAGAGGTGTGCATGGGCGAATAGAAAGGAGGTGAATGGAAGTGGATTGACACGAGTATCATGAGATAGATGGCTTGTCTTGAGATTGTGAGCGAAGTGATTGATGCATGTTGTATTTGTTGATGGGTGTGTGTATTGTCCGTGAATCATGGGACACATTGACTGACTAACTGAGTGACAGACTGAGTGACTGACACTGTCTTCTCCTGCTGCTTGTCTCTTGCAGGTGGATTGACGACACCGGAAGACGAAGGAGACGTGGACGTGACAGACAAGGACGGAAAGGTGGTGGGTAAACATCGACGACCAAGGGGGCCGCGAACAGGCGGACACAAACCAATCGGTAAGTCTGATTCGCCTGATTCCATTCACACTGTCACAATTCGCTGATCACTCACACCGCTCGGCGTCAGTCTCCTTCATTCTCCTCATGTCGATTTGCTTGTCTTGTCGGTGTGATGTGTGTATGGATCAGCGTGTTTCTGTGTTTTCTGGAGGATTACTCACCTGAATGATGGCTGTGCTGACGATTGTTGTGGCCAGATATTTGTGGTGTTGGCGAAGAATTGTCTTGTGCATGATGGTGTGTTTGTGTGTGTCTGTGTCTGTGTGCGTGTTTGTGTGAGTAGTGCAGCCTGTGTTTTTGAATTGGCGATGATGGTGTCTGGTGATTGAGAGTATTCGCGTTGTATTCGAAGTGGTTGTAGAGAGGTGTGCATGGGCGAATAGAAAGGAGGTGAATGGAAGTGGGTTGACACGAGTATCATGAGATAGATGGCTTGTCTTGAGATTGTGAGCGAAGTGATTGATGCATGTTGTATTTGTTGATGGGTGTGTGTATTGTCCGTGAATCATGGGACACATTGACTGACTAACTGAGTGACAGACTGAGTGACTGACACTGTCTTCTCCTGCTGCTTGTCTCTTGCAGGTGGATTGACGACACCGGAAGACGAAGGAGACGTGGACGTGACAGACAAGGACGGAAAGGTGGTGGGTAAACATCGACGACCAAGGGGGCCGCGAACAGGCGGACACAAACCAATCGGTAAGTCTGATTCGCCTGATTCCATTCACACTGTCACAATTCGCTGATCACTCACACCGCTCGGCGTCAGTCTCCTTCATTCTCCTCATGTCGATTTGCTTGTCTTGTCGGTGTGATGTGTGCATGGATCAGCGTGTTTCTGTGTTTTCTCGAGGATTACTCACCTGAATGATGGCTGTGCTGACGATTGTTGTGGCCAGATATTTGTGGTGTTGGCGAAGAATTGTCTTGTGCATGATGGTGTGTGTGTGTGTGTGAGTAGTGCAGCCTGTGTTTTTGAATTGGCGATGATGGTGTCTGGTGATTGAGAGTATTCGCGTTGTATTCGAAGTGGTTGTAGAGAGGTGTGCATGGGCGAATAGAAAGGAGGTGAATGGAAGTGGGTTGACACGAGTATCATAAGATAGATGGCTTGTCTTGAGATTGTGAGCGAAGTGATTGATGCATGTTGTATTTGTTGATGGGTGTGTGTATTGTCCGTGAATCATGGGACACATTGACTGACTAACTGAGTGACAGACTGAGTGACTGACACTGTCTTCTCCTGCTGCTTGTCTCTTGCAGGTGGATTGACGACACCGGAAGACGAAGGAGACGTGGACGTGACAGACAAGGACGGAAAGGTGGTGGGTAAACATCGACGACCAAGGGGGCCGCGAACAGGCGGACACAAACCAATCGGTAAGTCTGATTCGCCTGATTCCATTCACACTGTCACAATTCGCTGATCACTCACACCGCTCGGCGTCAGTCTCCTTCATTCTCCTCATGTCGATTTGCTTGTCTTGTCGGTGTGATGTGTGCATGGATCAGCGTGTTTCTGTGTTTTCTGGAGGATTACTCACCTGAATGATGGCTGTGCTGACGATTGTTGTGGCCAGATATTTGTGGTGTTGGCGAAGAATTGTCTTGTGCATGATGGTGTGTTTGTGTGTGTCTGTGACTGTGTGCGTGTGTGTGTGAGTAGTGCAGCCTGTGTTTTTGAATTGGCGATGATGGTGTCTGGTGATTGAGAGTATTCGCGTTGTATTCGAAGTGGTTGTAGAGAGGTGTGCATGGGCGAATAGAAAGGAGGTGAATGGAAGTGGGTTGACACGAGTATCATGAGATAGATGGCTTGTCTTGAGATTGTGAGCGAAGTGATTGATGCATGTTGTATTTGTTGATGGGTGTGTGTATTGTCCGTGAATCATGGGACACATTGACTGACTAACTGAGTGACAGACTGAGTGACTGACACTGTCTTCTCCTGCTGCTTGTCTCTTGCAGGTGGATTGACGACACCGGAAGACGAAGGAGACGTGGACGTGACAGACAAGGACGGAAAGGTGGTGGGTAAACATCGACGACCAAGGGGGCCGCGAACAGGCGGACACAAACCAATCGGTAAGTCTGATTCGCCTGATTCCATTCACACTGTCACAATTCGCTGATCACTCACACCGCTCGGCGTCAGTCTCCTTCATTCTCCTCATGTCGATTTGCTTGTCTTGTCGGTGTGATGTGTGCATGGATCAGCGTGTTTCTGTGTTTTCTGGAGGATTACTCACCTGAATGATGGCTGTGCTGACGATTGTTGTGGCCAGATATTTGTGGTGTTGGCGAAGAATTGTCTTGTGCATGATGGTGTGTTTGTGTGTGTCTGTGACTGTGTGCGTGTGTGTGTGAGTAGTGCAGCCTGTGTTTTTGAATTGGCGATGATGGTGTCTGGTGATTGAGAGTATTCGCGTTGTATTCGAAGTGGTTGTAGAGAGGTGTGCATGGGCGAATAGAAAGGAGGTGAATGGAAGTGGGTTGACACGAGTATCATGAGATAGATGGCTTGTCTTGAGATTGTGAGCGAAGTGATTGATGCATGTTGTATTTGTTGATGGGTGTGTGTATTGTCCGTGAATCATGGGACACATTGACTGACTAACTGAGTGACAGACTGAGTGACTGACACTGTCTTCTCCTGCTGCTTGTCTCTTGCAGGTGGATTGACGACACCGGAAGACGAAGGAGACGTGGACGTGACAGACAAGGACGGAAAGGTGGTGGGTAAACATCGACGACCAAGGGGGCCGCGAACAGGCGGACACAAACCAATCGGTAAGTCTGATTCGCCTGATTCCATTCACACTGTCACAATTCGCTGATCACTCACACCGCTCGGCGTCAGTCTCCTTCATTCTCCTCATGTCGATTTGCTTGTCTTGTCGGTGTGATGTGTGCATGGATCAGCGTGTTTCTGTGTTTTCTGGAGGATTACTCACCTGAATGATGGCTGTGCTGACGATTGTTGTGGCCAGATATTTGTGGTGTTGGCGAAGAATTGTCTTGTGCATGATGGTGTGTTTGTGTGTGTCTGTGACTGTGTGCGTGTGTGTGTGAGTAGTGCAGCCTGTGTTTTTGAATTGGCGATGATGGTGTCTGGTGATTGAGAGTATTCGCGTTGTATTCGAAGTGGTTGTAGAGAGGTGTGCATGGGCGAATAGAAAGGAGGTGAATGGAAGTGGGTTGACACGAGTATCATGAGATAGATGGCTTGTCTTGAGATTGTGAGCGAAGTGATTGATGCATGTTGTATTTGTTGATGGGTGTGTGTATTGTCCGTGAATCATGGGACACATTGACTGACTAACTGAGTGACAGACTGAGTGACTGACACTGTCTTCTCCTGCTGCTTGTCTCTTGCAGGTGGATTGACGACACCGGAAGACGAAGGAGACGTGGACGTGACAGACAAGGACGGAAAGGTGGTGGGTAAACATCGACGACCAAGGGGGCCGCGAACAGGCGGACACAAACCAATCGGTAAGTCTGATTCGCCTGATTCCATTCACACTGTCACAATTCGCTGATCACTCACACCGCTCGGCGTCAGTCTCCTTCATTCTCCTCATGTCGATTTGCTTGTCTTGTCGGTGTGATGTGTGCATGGATCAGCGTGTTTCTGTGTTTTCTGGAGGATTACTCACCTGAATGATGGCTGTGCTGACGATTGTTGTGGCCAGATATTTGTGGTGTTGGCGAAGAATTGTCTTGTGCATGATGGTGTGTTTGTGTGTGTCTGTGACTGTGTGCGTGTGTGTGTGAGTAGTGCAGCCTGTGTTTTTGAATTGGCGATGATGGTGTCTGGTGATTGAGAGTATTCGCGTTGTATTCGAAGTGGTTGTAGAGAGGTGTGCATGGGCGAATAGAAAGGAGGTGAATGGAAGTGGGTTGACACGAGTATCATGAGATAGATGGCTTGTCTTGAGATTGTGAGCGAAGTGATTGATGCATGTTGTATTTGTTGATGGGTGTGTGTATTGTCCGTGAATCATGGGACACATTGACTGACTAACTGAGTGACAGACTGAGTGACTGACACTGTCTTCTCCTGCTGCTTGTCTCTTGCAGGTGGATTGACGACACCGGAAGACGAAGGAGACGTGGACGTGACAGACAAGGACGGAAAGGTGGTGGGTAAACATCGACGACCAAGGGGGCCGCGAACAGGCGGACACAAACCAATCGGTAAGTCTGATTCGCCTGATTCCATTCACACTGTCACAATTCGCTGATCACTCACACCGCTCGGCGTCAGTCTCCTTCATTCTCCTCATGTCGATTTGCTTGTCTTGTCGGTGTGATGTGTGCATGGATCAGCGTGTTTCTGTGTTTTCTGGAGGATTACTCACCTGAATGATGGCTGTGCTGACGATTGTTGTGGCCAGGTATTTGTGATGTTGGCGAAGAATTGTCTTGTGCATGATGGTGTGTTTGTGTGTGTCTGTGACTGTGTGCGTGTGTGTGTGAGTAGTGCAGCCTGTGTTTTTGAATTGGCGATGATGGTGTCTGGTGATTGAGAGTATTCGCGTTGTATTCGAAGTGGTTGTAGAGAGGTGTGCATGGGCGAATAGAAAGGAGGTGAATGGAAGTGGATTGACACGAGTATCATGAGATAGATGGCTTGTCTTGAGATTGTGAGCGAAGTGATTGATGCATGTTGTATTTGTTGATGGGTGTGTGTATTGTCCGTGAATCATGGGACACATTGACTGACTAACTGAGTGACAGACTGAGTGACTGACACTGTCTTCTCCTGCTGCTTGTCTCTTGCAGGTGGATTGACGACACCGGAAGACGAAGGAGACGTGGACGTGACAGACAAGGACGGAAAGGTGGTGGGTAAACATCGACGACCAAGGGGGCCGCGAACAGGCGGACACAAACCAATCGGTAAGTCTGATTCGCCTGATTCCATTCACACTGTCACAATTCGCTGATCACTCACACCGCTCGGCGTCAGTCTCCTTCATTCTCCTCATGTCGATTTGCTTGTCTTGTCGGTGTGATGTGTGCATGGATCAGCGTGTTTCTGTGTTTTCTGGAGGATTACTCACCTGAATGATGGCTGTGCTGACGATTATTGTGGCCAGATATTTGTGGTGTTGGCGAAGAATTGTCTTGTGCATGATGGTGTGTGTGTGTGAGTAGTGCAGCCTGTGTTTTTGAATTGGCGATGATGGTGTCTGGTGATTGAGAGTATTCGCGTTGTATTCGAAGTGGTTGTAGAGAGGTGTGCATGGGCGAATAGAAAGGAGGTGAATGGAAGTGGATTGACACGAGTATCATGAGATAGATGGCTTGTCTTGAGATTGTGAGCGAAGTGATTGATGCATGTTGTATTTGTTGATGGGTGTGTGTATTGTCCGTGAATCATGGGACACATTGACTGACTAACTGAGTGACAGACTGAGTGACTGACACTGTCTTCTCCTGCTGCTTGTCTCTTGCAGGTGGATTGACGACACCGGAAGACGAAGGAGACGTGGACGTGACAGACAAGGACGGAAAGGTGGTGGGTAAACATCGACGACCAAGGGGGCCGCGAACAGGCGGACACAAACCAATCGGTAAGTCTGATTCGCCTGATTCCATTCACACTGTCACAATTCGCTGGTCACTCACACCGCTCGGCGTCAGTCTCCTTCATTCTCCGAATGTCGATTTGCTTGTCTTGTCGGTGTGATGTGTGCATGGATCAGCGTGTTTCTGTGTTTTCTGGAGGATTACTCACCTGAATGATGGCTGTGCTGACGATTGTTGTGGCCAGATATTTGTGGTGTTGACGAAGAATTGTCTTGTGCATGATGGTGTGTTTGTGTGTGTTTGTGACTGTGTGCGTGTGTGTGTGAGTAGTGCAGCCTGTGTTTTTGAATTGGCGATGATGGTGTCTGGTGATTGAGAGTATTCGCGTTGTATTCGAAGTGGTTGTAGAGAGGTGTGCATGGGCGAATAGAAAGGAGGTGAATGGAAGTGGGTTGACACGAGTATCATGAGATAGATGGCTTGTCTTGAGATTGTGAGCGAAGTGATTGATGCATGTTGTATTTGTTGATGGGTGTGTGTATTGTCCGTGAATCATGGGACACATTGACTGACTAACTGAGTGACAGACTGAGTGACTGACACTGTCTTCTCCTGCTGCTTGTCTCTTGCAGGTGGATTGACGACACCGGAAGACGAAGGAGACGTGGACGTGACAGACAAGGACGGAAAGGTGGTGGGTAAACATCGACGACCAAGGGGGCCGCGAACAGGCGGACACAAACCAATCGGTAAGTCTGATTCGCCTGATTCCATTCACACTGTCACAATTCGCTGATCACTCACACCGCTCGGCGTCAGTCTCCTTCATTCTCCTCATGTCGATTTGCTTGTCTTGTCGGTGTGATGTGTGCATGGATCAGCGTGTTTCTGTGTTTTCTGGAGGATTACTCACCTGAATGATGGCTGTGCTGACGATTGTTGTGGCCAGATATTTGTGGTGTTGACGAAGAATTGTCTTGTGCATGATGGTGTGTTTGTGTGTGTTTGTGACTGTGTGCGTGTGTGTGTGAGTAGTGCAGCCTGTGTTTTTGAATTGGCGATGATGGTGTCTGGTGATTGAGAGTATTCGCGTTGTATTCGAAGTGGTTGTAGAGAGGTGTGCATGGGCGAATAGAAAGGAGGTGAATGGAAGTGGGTTGACACGAGTATCATGAGATAGATGGCTTGTCTTGAGATTGTGAGCGAAGTGATTGATGCATGTTGTATTTGTTGATGGGTGTGTGTATTGTCCGTGAATCATGGGACACATTGACTGACTAACTGAGTGACAGACTGAGTGACTGACACTGTCTTCTCCTGCTGCTTGTCTCTTGCAGGTGGATTGACGACACCGGAAGACGAAGGAGACGTGGACGTGACAGACAAGGACGGAAAGGTGGTGGGTAAACATCGACGACCAAGGGGGCCGCGAACAGGCGGACACAAACCAATCGGTAAGTCTGATTCGCCTGATTCCATTCACACTGTCACAATTCGCTGATCACTCACACCGCTCGGCGTCAGTCTCCTTCATTCTCCTCATGTCGATTTGCTTGTCTTGTCGGTGTGATGTGTGCATGGATCAGCGTGTTTCTGTGTTTTCTGGAGGATTACTCACCTGAATGATGGCTGTGCTGACGATTGTTGTGGCCAGATATTTGTGGTGTTGGCGAAGAATTGTCTTGTGCATGATGGTGTGTTTGTGTGTGTCTGTGACTGTGTGCGTGTGTGTGTGAGTAGTGCAGCCTGTGTTTTTGAATTGGCGATGATGGTGTCTGGTGATTGAGAGTATTCGCGTTGTATTCGAAGTGGTTGTAGAGAGGTGTGCATGAGCGAATAGAAAGGAGGTGAATGGAAGTGGGTTGACACGAGTATCATGAGATAGATGGCTTGTCTTGAGATTGTGAGCGAAGTGATTGATGCATGTTGTATTTGTTGATGGGTGTGTGTATTGTCCGTGAATCATGGGACACATTGACTGACTAACTGAGTGACAGACTGAGTGACTGACACTGTCTTCTCCTGCTGCTTGTCTCTTGCAGGTGGATTGACGACACCGGAAGACGAAGGAGACGTGGACGTGACAGACAAGGACGGAAAGGTGGTGGGTAAACATCGACGACCAAGGGGGCCGCGAACAGGCGGACACAAACCAATCGGTAAGTCTGATTCGCCTGATTCCATTCACACTGTCACAATTCGCTGATCACTCACACCGCTCGGCGTCAGTCTCCTTCATTCTCCGAATGTCGATTTGCTTGTCTTGTCGGTGTGATGTGTGCATGGATCAGCGTGTTTCTGTGTTTTCTGGAGGATTACTCACCTGAATGATGGCTGTGCTGACGATTGTTGTGGCCAGATATTTGTGGTGTTGGCGAAGAATTGTCTTGTGCATGATGGTGTGTGTGTGTGTGTGAGTAGTGCAGCCTGTGTTTTTGAATTGGCGATGATGGTGTCTGGTGATTGAGAGTATTCGCGTTGTATTCGAAGTGGTTGTAGAGAGGTGTGCATGGGCGAATAGAAAGGAGGTGAATGGAAGTGGATTGACACGAGTATCATGAGATAGATGGCTTGTCTTGAGATTGTGAGCGAAGTGATTGATGCATGTTGTATTTGTTGATGGGTGTGTGTATTGTCCGTGAATCATGGGACACATTGACTGACTAACTGAGTGACAGACTGAGTGACTGACACTGTCTTCTCCTGCTGCTTGTCTCTTGCAGGTGGATTGACGACACCGGAAGACGAAGGAGACGTGGACGTGACAGACAAGGACGGAAAGGTGGTGGGTAAACATCGACGACCAAGGGGGCCGCGAACAGGCGGACACAAACCAATCGGTAAGTCTGATTCGCCTGATTCCATTCACACTGTCACAATTCGCTGATCACTCACACCGCTCGGCGTCAGTCTCCTTCATTCTCCGAATGTCGATTTGCTTGTCTTGTCGGTGTGATGTGTGCATGGATCAGCGTGTTTCTGTGTTTTCTGGAGGATTACTCACCTGAATGATGGCTGTGCTGACGATTGTTGTGGCCAGATATTTGTGGTGTTGGCGAAGAATTGTCTTGTGCATGATGGTGTGTTTGTGTGTGTCTGTGACTGTGTGCGTGTGTGTGTGAGTAGTGCAGCCTGTGTTTTTGAATTGGCGATGATGGTGTCTGGTGATTGAGAGTATTCGCGTTGTATTCGAAGTGGTTGTAGAGAGGTGTGCATGGGCGAATAGAAAGGAGGTGAATGGAAGTGGGTTGACACGAGTATCATGAGATAGATGGCTTGTCTTGAGATTGTGAGCGAAGTGATTGATGCATGTTGTATTTGTTGATGGGTGTGTGTATTGTCCGTGAATCATGGGACACATTGACTGACTAACTGAGTGACAGACTGAGTGACTGACACTGTCTTCTCCTGCTGCTTGTCTCTTGCAGGTGGATTGACGACACCGGAAGACGAAGGAGACGTGGACGTGACAGACAAGGACGGAAAGGTGGTGGGTAAACATCGACGACCAAGGGGGCCGCGAACAGGCGGACACAAACCAATCGGTAAGTCTGATTCGCCTGATTCCATTCACACTGTCACAATTCGCTGATCACTCACACCGCTCGGCGTCAGTCTCCTTCATTCTCCTCATGTCGATTTGCTTGTCTTGTCGGTGTGATGTGTGCATGGATCAGCGTGTTTCTGTGTTTTCTCGAGGATTACTCACCTGAATGATGGCTGTGCTGACGATTGTTGTGGCCAGATATTTGTGGTGTTGGCGAAGAATTGTCTTGTGCATGATGGTGTGTGTGTGTGTGTGAGTAGTGCAGCCTGTGTTTTTGAATTGGCGATGATGGTGTCTGGTGATTGAGAGTATTCGCGTTGTATTCGAAGTGGTTGTAGAGAGGTGTGCATGGGCGAATAGAAAGGAGGTGAATGGAAGTGGGTTGACACGAGTATCATGAGATAGATGGCTTGTCTTGAGATTGTGAGCGAAGTGATTGATGCATGTTGTATTTGTTGATGGGTGTGTGTATTGTCCGTGAATCATGGGACACATTGACTGACTAACTGAGTGACAGACTGAGTGACTGACACTGTCTTCTCCTGCTGCTTGTCTCTTGCAGGTGGATTGACGACACCGGAAGACGAAGGAGACGTGGACGTGACAGACAAGGACGGAAAGGTGGTGGGTAAACATCGACGACCAAGGGGGCCGCGAACAGGCGGACACAAACCAATCGGTAAGTCTGATTCGCCTGATTCCATTCACACTGTCACAATTCGCTGATCACTCACACCGCTCGGCGTCAGTCTCCTTCATTCTCCGAATGTCGATTTGCTTGTCTTGTCGGTGTGATGTGTGCATGGATCAGCGTGTTTCTGTGTTTTCTCGAGGATTACTCACCTGAATGATGGCTGTGCTGACGATTGTTGTGGCCAGATATTTGTGGTGTTGGCGAAGAATTGTCTTGTGCATGATGCTGTGTGTGTGTGTGTGAGTAGTGCAGCCTGTGTTTTTGAATTGGCGATGATGGTGTCTGGTGATTGAGAGTATTCGCGTTGTATTCGAAGTGGTTGTAGAGAGGTGTGCATGGGCGAATAGAAAGGAGGTGAATGGAAGTGGATTGACACGAGTATCATGAGATAGATGGCTTGTCTTGAGATTGTGAGCGAAGTGATTGATGCATGTTGTATTTGTTGATGGGTGTGTGTATTGTCCGTGAATCATGGGACACATTGACTGACTAACTGAGTGACAGACTGAGTGACTGACACTGTCTTCTCCTGCTGCTTGTCTCTTGCAGGTGGATTGACGACACCGGAAGACGAAGGAGACGTGGACGTGACAGACAAGGACGGAAAGGTGGTGGGTAAACATCGACGACCAAGGGGGCCGCGAACAGGCGGACACAAACCAATCGGTAAGTCTGATTCGCCTGATTCCATTCACACTGTCACAATTCGCTGATCACTCACACCGCTCGGCGTCAGTCTCCTTCATTCTCCGAATGTCGATTTGCTTGTCTTGTCGGTGTGATGTGTGCATGGATCAGCGTGTTTCTGTGTTTTCTGGAGGATTACTCACCTGAATGATGGCTGTGCTGACGATTGTTGTGGCCAGATATTTGTGGTGTTGGCGAAGA
Source organism: Trichobilharzia szidati (assembly GCA_944472155.2). NCBI lineage: Eukaryota > Metazoa > Platyhelminthes > Trematoda > Strigeidida > Schistosomatidae > Trichobilharzia > Trichobilharzia szidati. Next base: position 33,772 of record CALYDE020000841.1, read on the forward strand.
ATTGTCTTGTGCATGATGGTGTGTGTGTGTGTGAGTAGTGCAGCCTGTGTTTTTGAATTGGCGATGATGGTGTCTGGTGATTGAGAGTATTCGCGTTGTATTCGAAGTGGTTGTAGAGAGGTGTGCATGGGCGAATAGAAAGGAGGTGAATGGAAGTGGGTTGACACGAGTATCATGAGATAGATGGCTTGTCTTGAGATTGTGAGCGAAGTGATTGATGCATGTTGTATTTGTTGATGGGTGTGTGTATTGTCCGTGAATCATGGGACACATTGACTGACTAACTGAGTGACAGACTGAGTGACTGACACTGTCTTCTCCTGCTGCTTGTCTCTTGCAGGTGGATTGACGACACCGGAAGACGAAGGAGACGTGGACGTGACAGACAAGGACGGAAAGGTGGTGGGTAAACATCGACGACCAAGGGGGCCGCGAACAGGCGGACACAAACCAATCGGTAAGTCTGATTCGCCTGATTCCATTCACACTGTCACAATTCGCTGATCACTCACACCGCTCGGCGTCAGTCTCCTTCATTCTCCTCATGTCGATTTGCTTGTCTTGTCGGTGTGATGTGTGCATGGATCAGCGTGTTTCTGTGTTTTCTGGAGGATTACTCACCTGAATGATGGCTGTGCTGACGATTGTTGTGGCCAGATATTTGTGGTGTTGGCGAAGAATTGTCTTGTGCATGATGGTGTGTGTGTGTGAGTAGTGCAGCCTGTGTTTTTGAATTGGCGATGATGGTGTCTGGTGATTGAGAGTATTCGCGTTGTATTCGAAGTGGTTGTAGAGAGGTGTGCATGGGCGAATAGAAAGGAGGTGAATGGAAGTGGGTTGACACGAGTATCATGAGATAGATGGCTTGTCTTGAGATTGTGAGCGAAGTGATTGATGCATGTTGTATTTGTTGATGGGTGTGTGTATTGTCCGTGAATCATGGGACACATTGACTGACTAACTGAGTGACAGACTGAGTGACTGACACTGTCTTCTCCTGCTGCTTGTCTCTTGCAGGTGGATTGACGACACCGGAAGACGAAGGAGACGTGGACGTGACAGACAAGGACGGAAAGGTGGTGGGTAAACATCGACGACCAAGGGGGCCGCGAACAGGCGGACACAAACCAATCGGTAAGTCTGATTCGCCTGATTCCATTCACACTGTCACAATTCGCTGATCACTCACACCGCTCGGCGTCAGTCTCCTTCATTCTCCTCATGTCGATTTGCTTGTCTTGTCGGTGTGATGTGTGCATGGATCAGCGTGTTTCTGTGTTTTCTCGAGGATTACTCACCTGAATGATGGCTGTGCTGACGATTGTTGTGGCCAGATATTTGTGGTGTTGGCGAAGAATTGTCTTGTGCATGATGGTGTGTGTGTGTGTGAGTAGTGCAGCCTGTGTTTTTGAATTGGCGATGATGGTGTCTGGTGATTGAGAGTATTCGCGTTGTATTCGAAGTGGTTGTAGAGAGGTGTGCATGGGCGAATAGAAAGGAGGTGAATGGAAGTGGGTTGACACGAGTATCATGAGATAGATGGCTTGTCTTGAGATTGTGAGCGAAGTGATTGATGCATGTTGTATTTGTTGATGGGTGTGTGTATTGTCCGTGAATCATGGGACACATTGACTGACTAACTGAGTGACAGACTGAGTGACTGACACTGTCTTCTCCTGCTGCTTGTCTCTTGCAGGTGGATTGACGACACCGGAAGACGAAGGAGACGTGGACGTGACAGACAAGGACGGAAAGGTGGTGGGTAAACATCGACGACCAAGGGGGCCGCGAACAGGCGGACACAAACCAATCGGTAAGTCTGATTCGCCTGATTCCATTCACACTGTCACAATTCGCTGATCACTCACACCGCTCGGCGTCAGTCTCCTTCATTCTCCGAATGTCGATTTGCTTGTCTTGTCGGTGTGATGTGTGCATGGATCAGCGTGTTTCTGTGTTTTCTGGAGGATTACTCACCTGAATGATGGCTGTGCTGACGATTGTTGTGGCCAGATATTTGTGGTGTTGGCGAAGAATTGTCTTGTGCATGATGGTGTGTTTGTGTGTGTCTGTGACTGTGCGCGTGTGTGTGTGAGTAGTGCAGCCTGTGTTTTTGAATTGGCGATGATGGTGTCTGGTGATTGAGAGTATTCGCGTTGTATTCGAAGTGGTTGTAGAGAGGTGTGCATGGGCGAATAGAAAGGAGGTGAATGGAAGTGGGTTGACACGAGTATCATGAGATAGATGGCTTGTCTTGAGATTGTGAGCGAAGTGATTGATGCATGTTGTATTTGTTGATGGGTGTGTGTATTGTCCGTGAATCATGGGACACATTGACTGACTAACTGAGTGACAGACTGAGTGACTGACACTGTCTTCTCCTGCTGCTTGTCTCTTGCAGGTGGATTGACGACACCGGAAGACGAAGGAGACGTGGACGTGACAGACAAGGACGGAAAGGTGGTGGGTAAACATCGACGACCAAGGGGGCCGCGAACAGGCGGACACAAACCAATCGGTAAGTCTGATTCGCCTGATTCCATTCACACTGTCACAATTCGCTGATCACTCACACCGCTCGGCGTCAGTCTCCTTCATTCTCCTCATGTCGATTTGCTTGTCTTGTCGGTGTGATGTGTGCATGGATCAGCGTGTTTCTGTGTTTTCTGGAGGATTACTCACCTGAATGATGGCTGTGCTGACGATTGTTGTGGCCAGATATTTGTGGTGTTGGCGAAGAATTGTCTTGTGCATGATGGTGTGTTTGTGTGTGTCTGTGACTGTGTGCGTGTGTGTGTGAGTAGTGCAGCCTGTGTTTTTGAATTGGCGATGATGGTGTCTGGTGATTGAGAGTATTCGCGTTGTATTCGAAGTGGTTGTAGAGAGGTGTGCATGGGCGAATAGAAAGGAGGTGAATGGAAGTGGGTTGACACGAGTATCATGAGATAGATGGCTTGTCTTGAGATTGTGAGCGAAGTGATTGATGCATGTTGTATTTGTTGATGGGTGTGTGTATTGTCCGTGAATCATGGGACACATTGACTGACTAACTGAGTGACAGACTGAGTGACTGACACTGTCTTCTCCTGCTGCTTGTCTCTTGCAGGTGGATTGACGACACCGGAAGACGAAGGAGACGTGGACGTGACAGACAAGGACGGAAAGGTGGTGGGTAAACATCGACGACCAAGGGGGCCGCGAACAGGCGGACACAAACCAATCGGTAAGTCTGATTCGCCTGATTCCATTCACACTGTCACAATTCGCTGATCACTCACACCGCTCGGCGTCAGTCTCCTTCATTCTCCGAATGTCGATTTGCTTGTCTTGTCGGTGTGATGTGTGCATGGATCAGCGTGTTTCTGTGTTTTCTGGAGGATTACTCACCTGAATGATGGCTGTGCTGACGATTGTTGTGGCCAGATATTTGTGGTGTTGGCGAAGAATTGTCTTGTGCATGATGCTGTGTGTGTGTGTGTGAGTAGTGCAGCCTGTGTTTTTGAATTGGCGATGATGGTGTCTGGTGATTGAGAGTATTCGCGTTGTATTCGAAGTGGTTGTAGAGATGTGTGCATGGGCGAATAGAAAGGAGGTGAATGGAAGTGGATTGACACGAGTATCATGAGATAGATGGCTTGTCTTGAGATTGTGAGCGAAGTGATTGATGCATGTTGTATTTGTTGATGGGTGTGTGTATTGTCCGTGAATCATGGGACACATTGACTGACTAACTGAGTGACAGACTGAGTGACTGACACTGTCTTCTCCTGCTGCTTGTCTCTTGCAGGTGGATTGACGACACCGGAAGACGAAGGAGACGTGGACGTGACAGACAAGGACGGAAAGGTGGTGAGTAAACATCGACGACCAAGGGGGCCGCGAACAGGCGGACACAAACCAATCGGTAAGTCTGATTCGCCTGATTCCATTCACACTGTCACAATTCGCTGATCACTCACACCGCTCGGCGTCAGTCTCCTTCATTCTCCTCATGTCGATTTGCTTGTCTTGTCGGTGTGATGTGTGCATGGATCAGCGTGTTTCTGTGTTTTCTCGAGGATTACTCACCTGAATGATGGCTGTGCTGACGATTGTTGTGGCCAGATATTTGTGGTGTTGGCGAAGAATTGTCTTGTGCATGATGGTGTGTGTGTGTGAGTAGTGCAGCCTGTGTTTTTGAATTGGCGATGATGGTGTCTGGTGATTGAGAGTATTCGCGTTGTATTCGAAGTGGTTGTAGAGATGTGTGCATGGGCGAATAGAAAGGAGGTGAATGGAAGTGGATTGACACGAGTATCATGAGATAGATGGCTTGTCTTGAGATTGTGAGCGAAGTGATTGATGCATGTTGTATTTGTTGATGGGTGTGTGTATTGTCCGTGAATCATGGGACACATTGACTGACTAACTGAGTGACAGACTGAGTGACTGACACTGTCTTCTCCTGCTGCTTGTCTCTTGCAGGTGGATTGACGACACCGGAAGACGAAGGAGACGTGGACGTGACAGACAAGGACGGAAAGGTGGTGAGTAAACATCGACGACCAAGGGGGCCGCGAACAGGCGGACACAAACCAATCGGTAAGTCTGATTCGCCTGATTCCATTCACACTGTCACAATTCGCTGATCACTCACACCGCTCGGCGTCAGTCTCCTTCATTCTCCTCATGTCGATTTGCTTGTCTTGTCGGTGTGATGTGTGCATGGATCAGCGTGTTTCTGTGTTTTCTCGAGGATTACTCACCTGAATGATGGCTGTGCTGACGATTGTTGTGGCCAGATATTTGTGGTGTTGGCGAAGAATTGTCTTGTGCATGATGGTGTGTTTGTGTGTGTCTGTGACTGTGTGCGTGTGTGTGTGAGTAGTGCAGCCTGTGTTTTTGAATTGGCGATGATGGTGTCTGGTGATTGAGAGTATTCGCGTTGTATTCGAAGTGGTTGTAGAGAGGTGTGCATGGGCGAATAGAAAGGAGGTGAATGGAAGTGGGTTGACACGAGTATCATGAGATAGATGGCTTGTCTTGAGATTGTGAGCGAAGTGATTGATGCATGTTGTATTTGTTGATGGGTGTGTGTATTGTCCGTGAATCATGGGACACATTGACTGACTAACTGAGTGACAGACTGAGTGACTGACACTGTCTTCTCCTGCTGCTTGTCTCTTGCAGGTGGATTGACGACACCGGAAGACGAAGGAGACGTGGACGTGACAGACAAGGACGGAAAGGTGGTGGGTAAACATCGACGACCAAGGGGGCCGCGAACAGGCGGACACAAACCAATCGGTAAGTCTGATTCGCCTGATTCCATTCACACTGTCACAATTCGCTGATCACTCACACCGCTCGGCGTCAGTCTCCTTCATTCTCCGAATGTCGATTTGCTTGTCTTGTCGGTGTGATGTGTGCATGGATCAGCGTGTTTCTGTGTTTTCTGGAGGATTACTCACCTGAATGATGGCTGTGCTGACGATTGTTGTGGCCAGATATTTGTGGTGTTGGCGAAGAATTGTCTTGTGCATGATGGTGTGTTTGTGTGTGTCTGTGACTGTGTGCGTGTGTGTGTGAGTAGTGCAGCCTGTGTTTTTGAATTGGCGATGATGGTGTCTGGTGATTGAGAGTATTCGCGTTGTATTCGAAGTGGTTGTAGAGAGGTGTGCATGGGCGAATAGAAAGGAGGTGAATGGAAGTGGGTTGACACGAGTATCATGAGATAGATGGCTTGTCTTGAGATTGTGAGCGAAGTGATTGATGCATGTTGTATTTGTTGATGGGTGTGTGTATTGTCCGTGAATCATGGGACACATTGACTGACTAACTGAGTGACAGACTGAGTGACTGACACTGTCTTCTCCTGCTGCTTGTCTCTTGCAGGTGGATTGACGACACCGGAAGACGAAGGAGACGTGGACGTGACAGACAAGGACGGAAAGGTGGTGGGTAAACATCGACGACCAAGGGGGCCGCGAACAGGCGGACACAAACCAATCGGTAAGTCTGATTCGCCTGATTCCATTCACACTGTCACAATTCGCTGATCACTCACACCGCTCGGCGTCAGTCTCCTTCATTCTCCGAATGTCGATTTGCTTGTCTTGTCGGTGTGATGTGTGCATGGATCAGCGTGTTTCTGTGTTTTCTGGAGGATTACTCACCTGAATGATGGCTGTGCTGACGATTGTTGTGGCCAGATATTTGTGGTGTTGGCGAAGAATTGTCTTGTGCATGATGGTGTGTGTGTGTGTGTGAGTAGTGCAGCCTGTGTTTTTGAATTGGCGATGATGGTGTCTGGTGATTGAGAGTATTCGCGTTGTATTCGAAGTGGTTGTAGAGATGTGTGCATGGGCGAATAGAAAGGAGGTGAATGGAAGTGGATTGACACGAGTATCATGAGATAGATGGCTTGTCTTGAGATTGTGAGCGAAGTGATTGATGCATGTTGTATTTGTTGATGGGTGTGTGTATTGTCCGTGAATCATGGGACACATTGACTGACTAACTGAGTGACAGACTGAGTGACTGACACTGTCTTCTCCTGCTGCTTGTCTCTTGCAGGTGGATTGACGACACCGGAAGACGAAGGAGACGTGGACGTGACAGACAAGGACGGAAAGGTGGTGGGTAAACATCGACGACCAAGGGGGCCGCGAACAGGCGGACACAAACCAATCGGTAAGTCTGATTCGCCTGATTCCATTCACACTGTCACAATTCGCTGATCACTCACACCGCTCGGCGTCAGTCTCCTTCATTCTCCGAATGTCGATTTGCTTGTCTTGTCGGTGTGATGTGTGCATGGATCAGCGTGTTTCTGTGTTTTCACGAGGATTACTCACCTGAATGATGGCTGTGCTGACGATTGTTGTGGCCAGATATTTGTGGTGTTGGCGAAGAATTGTCTTGTGCATGATGGTGTGTGTGTGTGAGTAGTGCAGCCTGTGTTTTTGAATTGGCGATGATGGTGTCTGGTGATTGAGAGTATTCGCGTTGTATTCGAAGTGGTTGTAGAGATGTGTGCATGGGCGAATAGAAAGGAGGTGAATGGAAGTGGGTTGACACGAGTATCATGAGATAGATGGCTTGTCTTGAGATTGTGAGCGAAGTGATTGATGCATGTTGTATTTGTTGATGGGTGTGTGTATTGTCCGTGAATCATGGGACACATTGACTGACTAACTGAGTGACAGACTGAGTGACTGACACTGTCTTCTCCTGCTGCTTGTCTCTTGCAGGTGGATTGACGACACCGGAAGACGAAGGAGACGTGGACGTGACAGACAAGGACGGAAAGGTGGTGGGTAAACATCGACGACCAAGGGGGCCGCGAACAGGCGGACACAAACCAATCGGTAAGTCTGATTCGCCTGATTCCATTCACACTGTCACAATTCGCTGATCACTCACACCGCTCGGCGTCAGTCTCCTTCATTCTCCTCATGTCGATTTGCTTGTCTTGTCGGTGTGATGTGTGCATGGATCAGCGTGTTTCTGTGTTTTCTGGAGGATTACTCACCTGAATGATGGCTGTGCTGACGATTGTTGTGGCCAGATATTTGTGGTGTTGGCGAAGAATTGTCTTGTGCATGATGGTGTGTTTGTGTGTGTCTGTGACTGTGTGCGTGTGTGTGTGAGTAGTGCAGCCTGTGTTTTTGAATTGGCGATGATGGTGTCTGGTGATTGAGAGTATTCGCGTTGTATTCGAAGTGGTTGTAGAGAGGTGTGCATGGGCGAATAGAAAGGAGGTGAATGGAAGTGGGTTGACACGAGTATCATGAGATAGATGGCTTGTCTTGAGATTGTGAGCGAAGTGATTGATGCATGTTGTATTTGTTGATGGGTGTGTGTATTGTCCGTGAATCATGGGACACATTGACTGACTAACTGAGTGACAGACTGAGTGACTGACACTGTCTTCTCCTGCTGCTTGTCTCTTGCAGGTGGATTGACGACACCGGAAGACGAAGGAGACGTGGACGTGACAGACAAGGACGGAAAGGTGGTGGGTAAACATCGACGACCAAGGGGGCCGCGAACAGGCGGACACAAACCAATCGGTAAGTCTGATTCGCCTGATTCCATTCACACTGTCACAATTCGCTGATCACTCACACCGCTCGGCGTCAGTCTCCTTCATTCTCCTCATGTCGATTTGCTTGTCTTGTCGGTGTGATGTGTGCATGGATCAGCGTGTTTCTGTGTTTTCTCGAGGATTACTCACCTGAATGATGGCTGTGCTGACGATTGTTGTGGCCAGATATTTGTGGTGTTGGCGAAGAATTGTCTTGTGCATGATGGTGTGTTTGTGTGTGTCTGTGTCTGTGTGCGTGTGTGTGTGAGTAGTGCAGCCTGTGTTTTTGAATTGGCGATGATGGTGTCTGGTGATTGAGAGTATTCGCGTTGTATTCGAAGTGGTTGTAGAGAGGTGTGCATGGGCGAATAGAAAGGAGGTGAATGGAAGTGGGTTGACACGAGTATCATGAGATAGATGGCTTGTCTTGAGATTGTGAGCGAAGTGATTGATGCATGTTGTATTTGTTGATGGGTGTGTGTATTGTCCGTGAATCATGGGACACATTGACTGACTAACTGAGTGACAGACTGAGTGACTGACACTGTCTTCTCCTGCTGCTTGTCTCTTGCAGGTGGATTGACGACACCGGAAGACGAAGGAGACGTGGACGTGACAGACAAGGACGGAAAGGTGGTGGGTAAACATCGACGACCAAGGGGGCCGCGAACAGGCGGACACAAACCAATCGGTAAGTCTGATTCGCCTGATTCCATTCACACTGTCACAATTCGCTGATCACTCACACCGCTCGGCGTCAGTCTCCTTCATTCTCCGAATGTCGATTTGCTTGTCTTGTCGGTGTGATGTGTGCATGGATCAGCGTGTTTCTGTGTTTTCTGGAGGATTACTCACCTGAATGATGGCTGTGCTGACGATTGTTGTGGCCAGATATTTGTGGTGTTGGCGAAGAATTGTCTTGTGCATGATGGTGTGTTTGTGTGTGTCTGTGACTGTGTGCGTGTGTGTGTGAGTAGTGCAGCCTGTGTTTTTGAATTGGCGATGATGGTGTCTGGTGATTGAGAGTATTCGCGTTGTATTCGAAGTGGTTGTAGAGAGGTGTGCATGGGCGAATAGAAAGGAGGTGAATGGAAGTGGGTTGACACGAGTATCATGAGATAGATGGCTTGTCTTGAGATTGTGAGCGAAGTGATTGATGCATGTTGTATTTGTTGATGGGTGTGTGTATTGTCCGTGAATCATGGGACACATTGACTGACTAACTGAGTGACAGACTGAGTGACTGACACTGTCTTCTCCTGCTGCTTGTCTCTTGCAGGTGGATTGACGACACCGGAAGACGAAGGAGACGTGGACGTGACAGACAAGGACGGAAAGGTGGTGGGTAAACATCGACGACCAAGGGGGCCGCGAACAGGCGGACACAAACCAATCGGTAAGTCTGATTCGCCTGATTCCATTCACACTGTCACAATTCGCTGATCACTCACACCGCTCGGCGTCAGTCTCCTTCATTCTCCTCATGTCGATTTGCTTGTCTTGTCGGTGTGATGTGTGCATGGATCAGCGTGTTTCTGTGTTTTCTCGAGGATTACTCACCTGAATGATGGCTGTGCTGACGATTGTTGTGGCCAGATATTTGTGGTGTTGGCGAAGAATTGTCTTGTGCATGATGGTGTGTTTGTGTGTGTCTGTGTCTGTGTGCGTGTTTGTGTGAGTAGTGCAGCCTGTGTTTTTGAATTGGCGATGATGGTGTCTGGTGATTGAGAGTATTCGCGTTGTATTCGAAGTGGTTGTAGAGAGGTGTGCATGGGCGAATAGAAAGGAGGTGAATGGAAGTGGGTTGACACGAGTATCATGAGATAGATGGCTTGTCTTGAGATTGTGAGCGAAGTGATTGATGCATGTTGTATTTGTTGATGGGTGTGTGTATTGTCCGTGAATCATGGGACACATTGACTGACTAACTGAGTGACAGACTGAGTGACTGACACTGTCTTCTCCTGCTGCTTGTCTCTTGCAGGTGGATTGACGACACCGGAAGACGAAGGAGACGTGGACGTGACAGACAAGGACGGAAAGGTGGTGGGTAAACATCGACGACCAAGGGGGCCGCGAACAGGCGGACACAAACCAATCGGTAAGTCTGATTCGCCTGATTCCATTCACACTGTCACAATTCGCTGATCACTCACACCGCTCGGCGTCAGTCTCCTTCATTCTCCGAATGTCGATTTGCTTGTCTTGTCGGTGTGATGTGTGCATGGATCAGCGTGTTTCTGTGTTTTCTGGAGGATTACTCACCTGAATGATGGCTGTGCTGACGATTGTTGTGGCCAGATATTTGTGGTGTTGGCGAAGAATTGTCTTGTGCATGATGGTGTGTTTGTGTGTGTCTGTGACTGTGTGCGTGTGTGTGTGAGTAGTGCAGCCTGTGTTTTTGAATTGGCGATGATGGTGTCTGGTGATTGAGAGTATTCGCGTTGTATTCGAAGTGGTTGTAGAGAGGTGTGCATGGGCGAATAGAAAGGAGGTGAATGGAAGTGGGTTGACACGAGTATCATGAGATAGATGGCTTGTCTTGAGATTGTGAGCGAAGTGATTGATGCATGTTGTATTTGTTGATGGGTGTGTGTATTGTCCGTGAATCATGGGACACATTGACTGACTAACTGAGTGACAGACTGAGTGACTGACACTGTCTTCTCCTGCTGCTTGTCTCTTGCAGGTGGATTGACGACACCGGAAGACGAAGGAGACGTGGACGTGACAGACAAGGACGGAAAGGTGGTGGGTAAACATCGACGACCAAGGGGGCCGCGAACAGGCGGACACAAACCAATCGGTAAGTCTGATTCGCCTGATTCCATTCACACTGTCACAATTCGCTGATCACTCACACCGCTCGGCGTCAGTCTCCTTCATTCTCCGAATGTCGATTTGCTTGTCTTGTCGGTGTGATGTGTGCATGGATCAGCGTGTTTCTGTGTTTTCTGGAGGATTACTCACCTGAATGATGGCTGTGCTGACGATTGTTGTGGCCAGATATTTGTGGTGTTGGCG